>BMAO01000509.1:0-29285 GCA_019973975.1 Trichonephila clavata
TAACTCCGGCGGCTAGCTAAATAATTTTAATTGGTGGTACATTCTAATTGAGCACGGTTACAATTACATAAAAACAGGAAATACTATAAAAATACAAAGGGGTTTGCGCGGGAGGACATTGGCACATCCTTCTTCCCCGAGGTGGCAGGCTGACTGGTTAAGTGTTCACATGGCCAGTAGAGGGCGCTCTATTACCATTCGTTACACTCCCCCTCTGGTTCCTAGGTATCGTCCTCGATGAGGAACCAGCAGAGTTGTCTTTCTTGGGTCTTCCCCTTTTTCTGAGAGGCATCACTGGAGTGGCTTCCTTGTCTATGCATGGACGAAGAGCAGATGAATGATAAGGTCCCAGAACCTCATGTGTTGTTTGGATTTGCCACTTCATAAGTCGTCGGAGAGCGTTGAGTCACAATAACATAAGGCCATCTCTTTTAGGCATGAATTTAGCAGTTTCTTCTGGGCAGCATTGCTAAGGGGGTGAAGGGTTACCCAGACATTATCACCTGGATGATACAAGGCCAGACGTGTCTTTTATCATAGAAGGCCTTTCGCTGATCTTGTTTCTCTTCAATTCTTGATTTTGGAATCAAAACAACGGGAGAGGCGTGCGGAGATTCACATTCTACTACGATGCCTTGTTGCAGCAGAGAATCTAGCTCTTTCTTCAACAGCTCTTCCTGGCTGGATTCATCCGGTAGGGAGGCACTGAAATTGGTGGTTGTTTTCAGTGTTGATGCTATGTTCAATAAATGGAGTAGCTTCTCCCCCTACTTCGAAGATAGAGTGATGATTTTTAAGCAAGCATAGTTTCCACACGCTGAGAACCAGGGAGTTCTTGTCCTTCATCTTCCCGTAATTGACAGTTATTTATCGCCACAGGAAGTACATTACAGATGTACTCTGATAAGGCGTTACGAAATTGTACGATTTTCGGGAATCGTCACAAAAAGTCCAACAGTTCTTTCTGAAATTTAGTACTATTCCAGCATTTTTGAGAAAGTCAACTCCAAGTAGAGTGGAGTTGTTTTTGGCATCAGGCAAAATAATAAAGGGTTTTAAACTTTCTGCCTTCCAGAAGGACGGTTTGAAATGTACGTAGAACTTCTTTCTGAGTAACGATTCCATCAGCAAAGGATAGGGATATGACTGTCTTCTCAAAAGCAGCTCCTTGTTGCAGAAGGATACTGTAAAGAGTTTCTCCTGCAATCGAATGACTTGCACCACTGTCCGCAAATGCAGTTCCTGAACTCCATTTATGCTGATCCTGAGTACAGCATTTCTGTTGGAAGGAGAGACTGTTAACTCGCAGAATTCCAAAGTGAGCTGGATCACCCTTTGAAGGATTACAGTCAGGGCATTTTGACTTGATGTAACCGGGCTTTCCACATCCATAGCAGGACAGAGGAGTTCGGCTTTCAAATTGCGAATGCCCTCCAAATGGTTTTCTTGGTGCTTCCTTTGCCTTATCCCCCGTTCTTATACTACTTTGTTTATTTGTTTTTGAGGGGAACGAAGTTCTTCTTACGTCTGGCAAAACTTTATGGTTCGACGTCTTACCTCGAGCAATTTCATAATCATCTAATTTTCGTACTAGCTCAGATGAGCTTTTAATATCTCCCCAGATATCCACGAAGTGTTCTTTAACGTCCCTCGAAACTCTTCTCTTAAGCTGATCGGTAAGAACCAAATCCTTAAGGGAGTTAAAGTCTTTCACTTCTAGGCTATGTAGCCATTCTTCTAAGTAATTGTTTAGCTCATACGCGAAGTCCTTCCACAGAGCTTCGGGTTGTTTTTGATGAGTACTGAACTTAATTCGAAACGATTCAGCACTCAACTTGAATCGTTGGAGCAGCACTTGCTTAATGTGCTGGTAATTTCCTAATTTCTCCTTAGGTTCCCGCAAGATAATATTGGAAATATCAATAGGTAACACTGGTAGAAGGTGTGTTACATAATCGACTTCCCCTATGTTAACTTGCTCACACTGCCTTTCAAATATTTTTAGATAGGTGGAAATGTCTGAAGTTTCCACAAATCTGGTATGAGGTGCTGGATATTTACTTTCTCTGCGGCAGCACTAGTGTTAGTTGAAGAAGTAGCAGTCATGCTTAACTTCATGCGTTCTAGTTCTAAATTCAGTTCGTCTTGTTTTCGTTTGTATTCATTTTCCTCCTTCTCCTCACGTTCTGCCTGAACCCTCGTGTTAATAATTGTTTCTAGAAGAGTTTTAGTAAACTGTTCATCATAGTCTTCCGAAGTTATGATTAAATTTTTAAAATCTATTATTCTCAATATTTCTCCTGCTTCGAGGCCCAATTCTGTAGCTAGTGTTTTTAAGTCCTCTTTGCGCGCTTTAGCAAGATACGCCATTGTTTTTAACTTGAGAGGGAAAAAAGGGTCAATTATAAAATCCGACAGCCATAAATTAAATGCAGTTAATTTAGTTTTAAAATAGTTAACCTTGATAATTGAGCATCAACTAATCACTAAAATAATAAGAATGGGATATTCGAACACAATACTATTAAAAAATATATTAGTATAGATGTTTGACAGGATATAGAAAATCAAAACTTCGAAACAAAATGAAAATTGAAATAAATAGAAATTCTGATGCACTTAACCAAAACAACATATAAACTATTCCTTTGAAGGAATAAAAATACTGTTTTGTAGATATTTGACTGAATGCAAAAATTTAGCTTTGAAAGTAAAAATAATTCACATATAAAAGAAATTCTCATGAAATTCAAAGTCAAAACAAAACCTATGCATGAATCTTTTGAATAAAAAAATAAAAATATTTTTCTACTATTCTTTTGTTAACAAAAAAAAAAATTTTTTCTTTCATTTAAATTCGCATATATTTTATATATGATCAAAATTCTTCAGTATAGTTGAAAATAAAACACAATTTCGTAACACTAAAATTCAATAAAAAAAAACACATGCAATTATAATACTAAATAGGAAATATCAATTTCCGGGACACTCTGGCGTCATAAGTAACTTAAAGAGTCAACAAAAAAAAAGTGAAAAATATCCAGGATAAACAAATTTTACAAAACGAACAGCGGATGCTGAATTCCGAGTTTCCAAGTAAAATGAATAAGAGAAAAATAAAGAATGTCTGATTTTCACCAGGCAAGGGGTGAGAGACAGAAAATCGGGTGGGGGATCCTTAGTAACAAAACGTCTTGTTCGTGAACGAAAACAAGCAGTGAAAACTCAAGGTCAGAAGTGGGGGTAAGAAGTTCCTCATACAAGTACACTAATAGTCATAAATCACAGGAAATGAGAAAAATGAACAAAAGTAGAAAGAGTTTCCTTAATAGGGAAAAGAATTACTCAAATAAAATATGACTAATAAATCATGCTTATTATATATTTATACCATAAAATATAAAAACACAAGTAAAATTCAATAAAAGATCAAAATGAATCAGAAACAAAACTAAAGAAAAGAAACTTAGCTGATGCTCCATGAAGACGAATGCAATCCAAAGTTTCTAATTTCCCGGTAGGAAATATAAATTTTCTAGTAATCCGAAAATTTCTTCGTAGCCGGTAGCTACAATTTAAGAAATTACTTTTTTAAAACTTCTTCATGAACTAGCAGTTCAGAATATTGAAGATAACTTTGCTAGACTAGTAGTCATATTAAAATTAAATAATTATTCGGGCCGTAAGTTGGGCGACATTTTTATAACCAATACTCAAGAATAACTCCGGCGGCTAGCTCAAATAATTTTAATTGGTGGTACATTCTAATTGAGCACGGTTACAATTACATAAAAACAGGAAAATACTATAAAAATACAAAGGGGTTTGCGCGGGAGGACATTGGCACATCCTTTCTTCCCCGAGGTGGCAGGCTGACTGGTTAAGTGTTCACATGGCCAGTAGAGGGCGCTCTATTACCATTCGTTACACGCTTCTTTAAAAAGTTTGTTTGTTTACATATATACATGTAAATGCATAATGCAATTATTTATGAGATGAAACGTACTTTATTTTTAAAAAAAATGCTACAGTTGCAATTTGATAAAAATTATTTGTGTCATTACACATTTTGCGATATTCAATGCTTTACCAGATTCTTTTACTCACTTTGCGCGATACAGTTTTTATACGTCATTATGAACTAGAATTGGTACAATTCTCTGTATAGAACATTGGATGAAAAATAATTGATCTCTACACTAGAGGATTGCAAAAAATCTTTGATTCAAAAGTAATTTTTTTCCCCAACTTCATGATTTATTAAAGTGAACACGGAAGAATAAAAATTAGAAGTAATACTGTAATATAGCAGAATAAACTATTTTTGAAGCATATGTATGTAATGCAGGTTTACGAAGCAGGAAAAAAAATAAGATTTACTCATTTCTTTCCCACACTAGTCAGTAAGAATTAGGCTTTTATGACTGTCAGAAAAATTGGGGGAGGAAAGTTGAAAAACTCAATAATTAAATTAAACAGGAATTTAAGTATGATGTCCATTTTTTTTTAAAAGTGTGTATCAAAGGTAAAATGTGTTTTAAAAATTTAGGGGCATGCTTAGAAATAAAATTTCAGTTTTATAATTAGATATTTTTCTATGTGGATAAACTCTATTTGTAACGCACGGTATAGTTCCAAGACCTAAATGTAGGTGCCGCCATTACAATATGGGCTTGGACCAGAAGTGTGACTGTACGAAACACTGTAGTACCGTCAGAGATAGTTTGGATCGGAACAAGCGTGCGTTCCCCATTTCGTTGTCCAATCCTGGACTTTGTAAACTTTACTTATTTTCTTTTGTCTAAGTGTCTGTCCTTTGTAACTGTGTTATTTTTATGTCATTAAATATAATAATTTACCCCGAGATTCTATTAATTACTTTTGGCTTACCCCAAGTAATGACGTAAGCGGCAGTTACATATTTAAAATTGGAAAGTATATATAATTACGGCAGGGGGAAAATCTTGTCAAAAGGTCTGACCGCTTTTTAAAAAAAAAAAATTAAAACATGCTGTGTATTCTTAATGATTTAAATTAATATAAATTTAGAAATGCTCTTAGTAACTTGTAAATAATTGGAATGTGATTTTTAACATAGAGAAATGCATCCCTTTTATTTAAAATAATTTACTATAAAAAATAACTGTGTGAAATTGTAGTTTCTATTGTTGCTAAGGTAAAAAATATTTCAATGAAACATTTTCGCTCATTTATACGCATTTAAATAAGTGAATTTATTTCTAATTCGGCATTTAATATAGTTATTTTAGAAAAGGAAACCATAAGAGAGTTCTCGTTCCATAAAAAACCATAGGATACTATGGTTTTTTTATGGAACGATAATTTTGGCCTGTTAATCTTTCTTTTATAAGAAAACTTTGTAAATTAATAATAGCTTGTAGGATTTAGGCTTTTTATTCCATTTAATTAAAAACTATAACACAGGCAGTATGTAATATTTTTTGTCTTGTTCAAACTCAAATTTTATTTGGTACAAAAAAAAAAAAAAAAAAGGAATCGCTTACTCAAATATGCATTCAGCAGTAATATGTAATGAAACCCTCTTTTTCATTAATCAATTCCTACTATTAGTTGACTCTCTCTATAGATTTATTTATCTTGTTCAAATCTTCAATCGTTAATAATATACTTTCTATTCATCCTATCAAGTTCAAATAATATTTTTAAACTTGTAGAGGATGACACTTGATGTTAATAAAGATTTTTCAAATTTTAATTAATTGATTATTAGTTTTTCAGCCAAATTAGCCATTATTACAACAATGCAGACAAACCATGCTCTTTATTCAATTCCTACTATTAGTTCACTCTATCCCTATATATATATCGTCCAAATCTTCAGCCGTTAATAGAATACTTTCTATTCATTCCAGTTTCTATAAGCAGGAATTGACTTAAAAAAAGAATTTTTTTTTATATTACTTGCTTTCGGCATAAATTTAGTAACGAATTAAGTCGAGTTTATACATTATATGCATAGATATATGATTATATTATGGTAGGATGTACTGATTTCTGTTTGAAAATGAGTTTAATTTATAATCTGATTTAGCTTTCAAGTATGCAATATATATATTGTTTCTAGTTAATTTTGGAAGTCTGCTCTTTTATTTTTACATAGAGAAAGTTAATACTTAGTCATAAAATACTAAACTTTTAAAAAAATTTCGTTTAGATTAAACAAAAATATCAGAGAAACTCGATTCATTGTCAGAGTGAAAATCATGACTTCCGGTCAATCTATCATTCGATTCTTGTATTCTTATGAATATATAAACATATTGAATTGTGTGTGTTGATAAAACAAGTATTTACGAATACGTAACGATTTTTTTTTAACATTTATAAACCCCGTGCACCACCGAACGTATAACACGGGGGTAAACAACACAGACAGAAGAAAGGATTACAACACAAACATCCATGCCTTCTCCGGGATTCGAACCCAGTCCCTGCGGCACCGCAGTCAGCTTCACTGACCACTATACCGGATGGGCGGCATACGTAACGATTAAACCGTAATTTAACGACCCACAGAATGAGCGAAACAAATAATCGATAATATAAAAATTTAATCAATGAATATTCATATTAGCTCAATGTATCTAAAATTATAATCAAACATTGTATTATGTAATACAGAAAATTTAATCTGAAAACAAGCATTTCACACACAAAAATCACTTTAGTAAACGCTTTTTATTCTGTATCAAATTACTTACCTTTTCGACTTACAGTAATTACATTTTTGAAAGATCGCCTCTTAAATCATTCTTGGTTTTATTTGAAATACTTATTCATAACCTTTTGGAATTTCTGGGTCATGAGTGATCGTTTATTTAAATTAATCTAATACCTTTCCGTTAAAAACCCGGAGCTTCAAAAAACAATCATAAACAAGAATGTGAGCGCTTTCTGCTCGTAATCGTATTACTTACCATGCAATTACATAATTCAACTTTTTATTTAAAAAATATTGAACAAATAAATTTGTAGCATGTATTTAAACTTGCAATTTCGAAAGATGGTTATATATAGTTTTTTATCTATCCAATATGCTTTCGACAAGAAGCCATGCGAATACGTCTACATCAACGGAGAAAATGAAATGTTTGGCATCGTATTCAAAGCAAGCGCCGATATTGGCGAGAAAATTGCTTTGCTCTGTAACCCTGCAGAATGTCATCCCCCTCTTTCCTTCCCCTTTACTCATGTCATCCCCCTCCTTCCTTCCCCTTTACTCACGTAAAAAAGTTCTCTCTATTTAACGACTCCCGATTCCTGATTCTATGCCCGCTCGTTAATGCTTTTCACATCATATAGTATATATAAAATAAGTTTTAGGAAAAATACTTGTTTCTTATAAACTTTTTAATGATGAATTCGACTGAATCTGCCAAAAGATCTTCAGGTAAACGTCCAAACAAAAGGAAGTTTACTGGTAATATGTACACGAGGGGCAGCTGTACACAGTGTGCATGAATCGCTAAACAACAGTGCATCTGGAAAGAAGATTCAGTTGCAAGATGTTGATTCATCTTTTATTGAAAATAATGATGGTTTTGATGGCTATAGAGTCTTTGACAAAAATATTATGTTAACAAACATTCAAAACTTTGCTTCTTGCAAAAAGTGTGGTGGAGATATCACACTAACAGAACAATGTGTAAGAGGTTTGTCTAGTGTTTTTTCGATTCAATGCAAAAACTGTAATGACTTATGTTCGTTTAGAAATTCAAAAATGTTGGGTGAAAGAAAAAATATTCCTGAAATAAACAGACGTTTTGTGTATGCGATGAGGACAATCTGTCAGGGCCATGCAGCAATGACAACTTTCTGTGGTGTCATGGACTTTCCTCCACCAGTTGCTGAAAAATCATATAATAACGTTATAAACAAACTACTATTGTGTAGTAAAGAAGTTGCAGAAGCTTCAATGCAAAATGCAACTTTGGAGGAGATGACGTTGACAAATTCTTCTGATATAATAATTAGTAGAGATGGAACGTGGAAAACCCGTGGCTATTCTTCTCGTGTTGATGTGTGCTGTCATAGGGGACAGAACAGGAAAGGTTATTGATGTGGAAGTGATGTCTTCTTACTGTAAGGGATGTGACTCTTGGAAACGAAGAAAAGGGTCACCTGCTTACAAAAAGTGGAAAATTCTTCACGTTAAAGAGTGTTTGAAAAACCACAACGGCTCAGCTGGCATGATGGAGACTGTGGGAATGGTTCGTATATTTCAGCGCTCAATAAGTCATCGTTCTGTGAGGTATACATCTTACATCGGGGATGGTGACTCCAAAACCTTCTCATCTATTACTGCACCCAATCCATATGGAGAAAATATCTCCGTTTCAAAAATTGAATGTGTTGGACATGTTCAAAAAAGAATGGGAACTCGTTTACGAAAGTTAAAACAATTGAGTTCTAAACTCAGTGATGGGAAGTCAATAGGTGGAAAAGGAAGGTTGACCGACAGAATGATAGACTTAATGACATCATACTATGGAAATGCAATCCGACAAAACAAAACATGCCTGTTAGATATGCGAAAAGCTATTTGGGCTGTATATTTCCATCTGCGTTCAAGCGACGAAGAACCATTGCACAGTTTTGGCCCTGTAGGCCCTAATTCTTGGTGTAAATATCAAAATCAGTTATTAGAGGGCAGTGTTGAAACTTTTAGACACAATAACAAATTGCCAGTGGCAGTAATGGATGCCATAAAACCCATATTTAATGATCTGTCACAACCTAAACTCCTACAAAAATGTCTGGGGGGTAAAACCCAAAATAACAATGAATCGATTAACTCAATAATATGGAAGTTATGCCCGAAAACTTTAGGTTGTGGTAGAAAGATTGTCGATATTTCCACAAATGAGGCAATTGTCATTTTCGATGATGGCAATCAAGGCAGATGAAAAATAATGCAATCTCTTGGTCTGACTGTTGGCGATTTTGCACAGAAATTTGTTACACTTGTGGATGAAAAAAGAATTCAAACTGCTGAGCGACATTTTAATCTCCTCACAAAGGAAGTGCGACAGGCTAAGAGAATGCAATTTAAAGCTACCTGTAAAAAATTAACTGAAAAAGAGGGAACATCATATGCATGTGGTGAATTTTAACATTTTAGAATCATTGTAATACACTGCATTCTACCATAAATAATTTAATATTTATAAAAAGTAGTTATTAATTAAGATATTGGTTGTTTTTTAAGTTATATTTATGAAATTTTTAATTTTATTTTGAAGAAATGAATCACTTTGTTGTATTTTGATTATTTCGTGGCTTTTGATATCATTTTGATCTTTGTACTGCATTGGTAAAATATATTTTTTTAGTTACAATAATTTTAATAAATGAATGTTTATTGAATAAATAAACTTCACGTTAGTTTTAATTTAAATTTATTTATTATTTGAATCACCAAAATAATATATATATAAAGCTGTGGTGAATTTTATGTTTGATGTCTATTTTCTCGTAACGTAATTTTTTCACATTACGTGCAAAATATATGTTTTTAATTATAATAATTTTAATAAATGGATGTTTATTGACTAAATAAACTTCACGTTAGTTTTAATTTAAATTTATTTATTATTTGAACCACCAAAATAATATGTATATAAAGCTGTGGTGAATTTTATGTTTGATGTCTATTTTCTCGTAACGTAATTTTTTCACATTACGTGCAAAATATATGTTTTTAATTATAATAATTTTAATAAATGGATGTTTATTGACTAAATAAACTTCATATTAGTTTTAATTTAAATTTAGTTATAATTTGAATAACCAAAATAATATATATATAAAGCTGTGGTGAATTTTATGTTTAAAGTCTATTTTCTTCAGAACGTCATTTTTTCTTATTACGCGCAAGATATTTTCAAAACCGTTTCTTGGAAGTTGATAAAATTTTACTGGAGATTCTGACTATATTTGTACTCAAAATGACGAACCAGTTTGAATTTTTAATGAAAAAATTTAAAATTATTAATAAAAAATAGCAATTTTTTAAAAAAAATTAAAAGTTTAATTTTAAACTTTTTTAGTTTGCTAAAAAATTTAAAACAGTGTTTCATGCTTCGTCATTTTAAAGATAAAACAATTACTAATACTGAGCAAAAATATCATCAAAAAATATTGGAAACTTTTTTTATAAAGCTGCGCGCAATGCATATCACTTCCGAAAAGAAAACCAAAAGTTACTTTTGTAATTAGCCAATTAAAAAAAACTTATCTTAATTAAAAATGTGTTCATTGGATATGTTTTGAGTAAAGTAATATCTATTTGTTTATTCCTCCAAAATTTACATTCCTGGAAACAGTAATAAAAAATTTATAGAGCTTTAAAGTTGTATTACATTTTTAACCATTTTTGACTTTTTAAAAGGTATGTGAGCCCTTAAGTGGATTAGAAATACAGGTAGGGAAGTAACTGGATCCAACGTATATTATGGTATCGCAGGGACAGCAACCCGTTTGAGATCTTTTAACGAGATAGAACGATACTGTAATAAGAATAATATTCAGTATGCCCCGAGTTTGTTTGATTTTAGAAAGGAAGATACTGAATCTCAGGAAGTTAATATGGTTGAAGTAGATATTCCTAACTGTTATAAACAGGCAATAAGATCCAGGGAAGCATCTAAATGGCATGATGCAACGGATAGGGAGATAAACATAATGAGGGAACGCAAGGTTTGGGATTTGGTTGATCCTCGAGACAACATAAAAATTTTAGGAAACCGTTGGGTTTATACTGTAAAACGTGATGAAAATAATAAAATAGTTAGATACAAGGCCCGCTTAGTTGCGTAAGGTAACACACAATTAACAGGCGAATCATTTGACGAGGTATTTAGTCCAGTTGTTAACTTTACTATTTTTTTTAATTTTTTTTTTTAACATTTATAAACCCCGTGCACCACCGAACGTATAACACGGGGGTAAACAACACAGACAGAAGAAAGGATTACAACACAAACATCCATGCCTTCTCCGGGATTCGAACCCAGTCCCTGCGGCACCGCAGTCAGCTTCACTGACCACTATACCGGATGGGCGGCTAGCTTTACTATTGTAAGATTATTTTTCACTATCTGTGTATGTTTGTGGAAATGGATGCATGTTCAAGTAGATATCACTAATGCCTATTTATATGCTAATTTAGATACTGTTATCTTTATGAAGCAACCAACTGGATATGAAACTGATCATAACAAAGTGTGTAAGTTAAGTAATGCAAAATATGGTCTTCACCAGAGTGGCCGACAGTGGTTTTTGGAATTAGAAAATAAATTAATTAAATTGAAATTTAAGAAATTAGAGTGGGTTAATTGTGTATATATGTTTGAAAATAATGTAATTCTATTATTTTATGTAGACGATATGATAATATTTGGTAGAGAAACTGAAAACGTAAATTTTGTAATAAAATTATTACAGAAAAATTTTGATTTAAAGATTCTGGGTAAAACAAAGAAGTTATTAGGAATAGAATTTGAAGAACAAGATGATGGTCTCTTTATACATCAAAAATCTTACATTAAAAAATTATGTAAAATTTATGAAAAATATAAATATCCTGTAAGAGTTCATTGCCTTTATCAAAAGGCCAAATTCTTTCCAAATTAGATTCGCCCAAAACTGGCGAAGAAATTTTAACGTTTCCGTATGGAAATTTAATAGGATCCTTGTCATTTATTGCTATACGCACAAGACCTGATATTATGTATGCAGTGAATATACTATCCCAATTCCAATCAAACCCAGGAATAAAACAGTGGAATTGTTTATTGAAATTATTAGGTTATTTAAAATACACTCAAAGAGAGAGAGAGATAAATTGAACTTTCAAAAGTTAAATCAATAAAATTAAGATGTTACTCAGACTCGGATTTTGCTACAAATAGGGATGATCGAGTGTCGATGGGAGGATTCATAACTTTTTTTGGCGAAACTCCAATTTCCTGGCGAACTTTCAAGCAAAAATCCGTTAGTCTGTCTATTATGGAAGCAGAGTATGTTAGTTTAACGGAAGCAGCAAATGAATTTATTTGGCTAAAGAATATAATTAATGATAAAAGTTTGAATTTGGAATTACGTGAAAATGTAATATTCTGTGACAATCAAGCTGCTATAAGTTTTTCCAGTTCACCAGTAGAAAATTATAGAACGAAACATATCGATATTCGTTACCATTTCTTAAGGAATTTAATAAACGACAAGGTTTTTCAAATTAAATATGTTAGTACTAAAAATAATTTGGCAGATATTTTTACTAAACCCATGATAAAGGAAAAATTAATGGAATTTTGTAGAAAACTATTTTCTATTTAAGAGAATGGAACTTGTTTATTTAGATTAAAATATCTGTGTCTCTTGCAATAAAGATATTGTGAATAAAGTATTGTATGTAAGATATTTTTATAAAATGAAATTATATTACTGATTTGTAAGAGATAATGGTGCGGGGGTTGGAAAAAGAGGGCCGATTGTTAGACATTTGAAAAAAAAATTATTTTAGGATCCGAATTTTTATGGTGTCCTTAAGTTTTTCCAACCACGCGCCATGATCTCAAGTAAATAAACTGATTCGAACCCGAACTTTTTGCGAGTTTCGAGATTTGTAGTTGGCAACGCCTGCAATGTAGATTTAACTAACTTGTGGCTCGTATAAGCATTTAAGGAGACCGAGGTTGGTTGAGAGATGATCGTCGGTTTCAGACGAAATGTTAGAAATGATTGGGCTCTTCGACTGAAGGCATATTAGATGTGTACAACTGGTTTGTTGCTTGGCTTTTTTTTAAAGATGTTTTGATCTATTAGAAGTTAGAAAGTTGAAGGAGGGGTTCGAATCAGTTGACCAAAGTCTGGTTATGTTATTTTTCTGAGGGATTATATTTTTTTTAACTTATTGTTTTAATTGCTCCAGTGGCAAGCAGATTGACTTTACTTATTTAAAGAATAAAATATATGTTTAGAGAAACTGCTTTGATATTATGCCTCCTCGACATAAAATTTCACTGCCAAACTTTGCCTGAGTTAGTTTACCATGAAGAATTATATCAAAAAGCGTGAGAAAAAATGCTTGGAAGAAAATTTATACTTCCTTAAGAATTTCTTGTAATTATTTATTTACATTATATTTATTTTTGACTCTTGAAAAAATTGATAATAGGTCGTATGTTATGGCACAAATGTGTTACAAAATACGCAAAATAAAAAAAAAATTTGAATATTTTCTTATACTTGTGTAGAAACTATAATACCAGTATAAAAAAAATTTGAAGCATCTTTTTTATACAAAATTCCATAATAAGAATTTCTTCTTGCAATATACATAATATCAAAAACAAAAAACTTAGCATTAAATACAACTATTTCAAAAAAACTTCCTTGATGCTAAAGCATATATGCTCTAGGGTTAATTTATATATTTTAATATATTCAATAATGATAAAATGTGCATTAAATAAAGTATATTTCAGATTTATACTTGTATGAAAATATTTTGCATTTTTTTTTTTTTTTTTGGATTTTGTTATTACTTAAGTTTTGTAAGAAATGCCATCTTATAGTTTTTTTTTATCATAAAACTTAATAGTTTTTATGATCATAATTTTCGAGCATGTATCTAGATCAGAGTTTCTTAACCCTATGTGCCAAGAGAGACCATCTGTGATACAAGAATTTTCTACAAACAATTAAAAGTGCATGAGTTTTATAGCTTTGAAAATAGTATATGTAATTATATTAAAGTATATGTATTCGCTTATTTTTCTCAATAATGGACGTGTTTATTGTGCCAAATATTGTGTTTATTGTTGTTGTTAGTTGCATTTTTTAAAAATAATAATAATATTTATTAAATAAAAGTACATACAAAATTACACAAATGGCTTGAATGAGATATAGCTCGTGTTGAAGAAAAAATAAATACAACTAATACACTTATTATATATGTTGACTAAATAAAAACTAGGTAAAATAAAATAATGTATAGAATAGAATATTTAAAATTAAAAAACATTAGGCAAATTCGGACCAAACTAAAATTAAGCTTACAAGACTAGATTAGGAAAAACTGAAAATGTTTTAATTTATGGGATGAATAACAGTATAAGATGAAGAGTATTTATTTATTTTCCCAGTTCGTACAGAATGGATGAGTTGTGTCTGCAACTCATTTTTCATAGGGAAGAAAAAATAAAGTTTTCAGAACTATCATGCTGCTTGAAGCGTGGTGGTATAAAATATGTGCCTCACATTTTTTAAAACTTTAGACACCCTTTATTTGAAAAAAAAAAAATGTTTAATATTAATATGTACCAGCTTTTGTTCAATAATTATAGTTTAGTGAAGTTTATCTAAAATATTTGTAATTATTTCCCTCTAGTGCATTATTTTTACCAAATATTCAGTGCATGAAAGAGTTAATTATGTATCCATACCTAATAGAAACATGCATCATTAGCAATGTAGTTATGCATGTTAAGAAAAATTAACTGAATTTGTGTTTTTAATTTGATTCCTATCACAAAATAGTTTTTTGTTTTAATCTCTGTTACATGACAAATTCAATGTTTCACTAACACAGCAAGTAAGAGAAGTTGCTTTAAACATTCTTATTTAAATTTTTTAAATGAACATTTGTAATAGCATCAAAAGTTTCAGAACTAATTTATTCACATTAGAAGAAATTTGTATAAACCTCAGATGTGAAGCCAATCTATCCTTTGGTTGAATACTATCTCTATAATATCGCTTTTAGAAATAATTGGCCCAACTATTGATAGTAAATTATCGAAAAGCTGCGGCGAGACATTCGAAAAAAATTAAAATAGCTTTCCGTGTCTGAGACTCGCATCTCAACTATTAGCATAAATGTTGGCCTTAATCGCTTTTTTTTAAAAAAAAAAATACGTCGAACCCACTATTGTTTCTTTTTCTCCCTTTTTAATGCTAACAAACTTGCAAAAAATTCTTTTCTCTTGCGATCCATACTTAACAAGTCAGAATTAACTACTTAGAGTGATTTTCAGCGTCACCTAATGAGCAGAAATCCACCGCGCGATACGAAAACGCTTTGGTGTGAATCGATCAGCGAAAATATCTCTGATTTCTACTTTGATCGCGACGGCGAACGCCTTGGTGTGAATGAGCCTTTATTGTTAACAAATTTGTATTCTCTTTAAAAAAGAAGTTTCTGTAAAAAACAAAAGTTGGAAACATGAACCGATTGGCTGGAAACACGTGATTGCATTTTTCATGTGACTGATGTTTCATGAATTTAGCCTATTGATATTTTCCCCCATTTCTTTTTAAAAGAAAGCAAAATGTGTTCGTGAAATTTGTGAAACATAACCCATTTTTTCTTTTCACCCTACTAAGAAAATATTCTTCAGATAAATTCACTATGGATTTTATTACTTTTTAAAATAAGTGCAGGATTAAAAGCAGTGAAAAAAAAATTTTTTTTTTTGTTAAGAATTCTTACGTTTTTGCTAACATAATGTCATCCTGTTTTTTTTTTTCTTCTTGTACTCCAAAAAAATTAGAGCCATATATAAAACTCTAAGAAAAATGTAAATTTTCGAGAATTTTACATGGCTAATTATTCATTGAATTAATTAAGAACAAATTAATTAAAGTCTCCCTTTTTTTTATCGGCACTGTTTTTGTATTTCATGCGGAAGAATGTTTATTGAATATTTTACTCCTAATTTTAATTTCATGAGAAAAATAATGAGAAGTTCTTTTAGAAAATAAATTCTCAGCAAGTACGTCAGAAACTAGAATAATTTATACATTTATCACTTTTTCCTCTCCTTATTTTCCTTATTTCAAATTTTTAATTCTTTCCTTTTATACAAATCAAATATTTTATGAACGTCATACAGAAACGGGAGGAGAAAATAAAAACAGCCCTGCTTGCTTATTTTCCACATTTCATGCATAATATTTTAAACCGATTCTTTGTAGAAATTATGCAATTAAATCTCCATAGAATCGAATTTCAGTGTGGATAAGAAAAGAGAGAAATTTAGAAAGTTTTATTTATAGAAAAGATTTTTTTAAAATTGTTCACACTAACGATATTCACGGGAAACGGAAATCAAATGATAGATGGGACTTTTCTTTCCCGTCAAAGATGATAAGTTTTCACTGCCAACCGTAGCCAAGTGGCTATGGTTGAAGTTGTAGTTGGCGTTACTTCAGGCTTGAGTCCTGGTGCCATTGAAATACAAAGTCGTCGAGTACAAGGGTTGATGCACAAAGAAATTTGTTGAGGCTTAAAATTCTCACGTTGACGAGGTATGACAATGTTGTCGTGGTTCTGGAGGAAGGGATGCAAGCTCCTCGATGTCTTTCTAGTCATTTAACCCTAGTTCAGAATTATGAGGTCTGATATCAGTAACATTCGTGCTCTTTCAGATTGTAATGTTAATAAAAAAATCAATCGAAATGTCCTTTTTACTTATTTCCTCCTTTTAGACATACATAAACCTGTCACAAGATGTAAAACTGAAGTAAGGAGACTTTGCATTTTGAAAATGATCGTTAAAGAATTTTTTTTGAGGGGGGGGGGGAGCTTTGACAAAGGATTAAAAAGGGTAAAGTTATTAGTAGCATTTGATGCACACATTTTTCTCTTTGTATATATATGCATTGGTCTCCAATAACTAAGGTACAACATGTTTTTCGAAGCTCTCCATGAAAAAATGGCAGTAACACTAAAATTCATACTTGAATAATAGTAACGAACTTTAAGAAAACTTATATGAAAAAAAAAGATAACTCTTTGCATTTCATTTAAAGAAATCGACATTTATATCGGCATGGGAGGGAAAAAAACATGTAAAAATTAATTTTTCGAAACTTCGTGAGTAGGTTTTGAGCAGGACTGTTGATTTTCAATAATTGTTGGTAACTTCGTTGACAATATCCAGGAGATATCTAGGGGAAGTTCTTTACGCGATTCGTTAAAGTGGCAAGCGTTCGGATGGATAGAAATGGAATTATCAGAAACTGATGCTACCAGACGTCTCAATGCTTTTTGTGGATTCCAACGACTGTGGAATCAGTTTAAATCTGCAGTTTCTGTGTCTAGAAAACATGTTCCAGACTGACCACAACATCTGTAGAAGAAGGAGGAGAACCACTATTGTGCCTCAGCTCGTTGCACATCATTTTGTTACATCTGAAACAAGAATCGCTGCTGCTATAGTTCGAAGACGCTTTCATAATGCAGGTCTTTACGCAAAACGACCAGTTACCCGTGTTTCCCTGAACCAGCGACAGAGATGTACCCGTTTATGTTGGGCAAGAGAATACGTTTTCTAGACCAAACAGCAATGGACCCATGTACTCCTCACAGACAAGTCTAGGTTCACATTGGAAAGCGATTTAGGGCGTCTGCTAATCTAGAAGGAGCAACGAATCAGATACAAACAATCGAACGTTGCTGAGAGACACAGTAATAGAAGTGATGGAATTATGGTTTGGGCAGGGATCTCACTTTGTGGTCACGCTGATTTGTATGGGTTTTATGAAGGAGCTCTGACCAGTATAAGATATTAGGGCGAGATCTTTGCTGGTGTTATTGTTAAAATGATTTCGTTCTGAAGGATTATAAATCACGACCGCACAGACCTGAGGTTGTTGAGGACAATCCTGAGCATCACAGTTTGGGGCGAATGGAATGGCCAGCTCAATCTCCAGACCTGAATCCGATAGAACACCTTTGGCAGACAGATTGCTGTTTTAAATCCACCAAGGCTGCCGATAAGGTTAGAACAAGGTCTGTCCGTGTCAGGTCTTCGCTTGCCATTTCGGTGTCTGACAACTAAAGTGACAGTATGCAAAGTCGATGCCACCAAAGCATTCATGTTGCGGGTGGATACATTCCTTATTGGAATTCTATTTTGTAAGGATTTTATGACATTTTACCACATCAAAATGTGATACATTGTTTTCTCCAAGAATGGACGTTTCTACCAAGAGTACTTTTTTCGTTGTAACTAATTTTTTCATAACATTTATATTAATTTGTATGCCGCATTCAATAAATATTTGTTTAATGCACATTTCCACCAAATGTTTTGTTTCTGCATTCATGAATTGGAAAATAACACGCAAAAAAAAAAAAAAAAAGCGATTGTACCTTGACTTTTGGAGGTCAGTGTATTATAGATTACTTTAAACTAAATGGATTTATATTCAAATATATGTGCAGTTGATTATACATAATTAAAATAATGATGTAAATTATTACAATTTGAAATAATTACTCTCTCCTTTAAATAATTTCTTGCCTTCTCTTCTGTCCATGTAATTCGTTTTAAATTGCCATTTAGTTATCGGAAATGGAGGACCATTCTAATAAAGGTTGAATAAGAAGCTATTGTAACTATTCAAGTCATTGTCTTTCAAAAGTAGCTTAATTTATTACCAGTTTGGGGAGGAAAAATGCACTCACCATTCTTTCATTTCATCCACAAATATCATTATCTCCGCGCGTGCGAGTAATATATTCAATAGTTCATATATCTATGTGGAATCAAAGAATTAGTCAATTTCTGGTGGTTTGAATTGGTGATTGATTTGATATTCATTATTATTATAATGTATCAGTTGTATATTTTAAATTATTAACTTTGGAACACTAGGCTGTAATGCCAGTGTTTTTCCTCCTTATTGCGTGATATAATCCCAAAGAAGAATTTGTTCAAAAACGTTGACGTTGTGAAAAATGACGTATGTTTTGATATATATTCATAACTTTACCTAGACACTTTTATAAGTAACAAGCCGTTACCCACCCGCTTCGCTGGGTATTTCATGATGTTTTATATATACTGCTTATATATACATAAATATGTATATATATATATGTATATATAAACTATTAATATCTAAGTCCTATCATTAAGAATTCGATTGAATTTAAATACATACATTTTCCTGTAACTGTCGCCTCTTGATAAAAAAAAAAAAGGCAGAGCTGATCTAATTTGTATTTTCTAAAAATCTCTAAAATTGAAGTACAGAATGATGTTTGTACTTTTGTAACACTACAATGAAGTGGATTCCCGCAAAACCAATTTTCAGTGTGGATCTCTACTCTGTAAAATAAACAGGCAAGCCAAATCTAACGGGAGAAAAAACGTAATTTTTACCATCAATAACCCCGTAATCCCGTTGAGATTCGTTTTCCAAAATAACCGCTCTTGGCGGATTTCAATTCAACAAAAGAAAAATGTTAACCAAATTTCATTATTATAGTCCTTGTAGTTCGAAAAAAGGAATTTTTTTTGTCAGTACACCCCAGTCACCCCCTGCTCCCCTCAGGAGTTGATTTCCGTAAAATACATTTTTAGTTGATCCCTATTCAACCAAAGAAACATGCTTAACAAATTTCAAGTATGTGGGTCTAACAATTTAAAAACAGGAATATTTTTTTCTGTTACTCCTCTTCACCCCTCGCAACCCTCCTTAGGGGTCGATTTTCGTTTTACTCTTCGTTAGAAGGACTCCTGAAGTGGCGCGCTTAGTAACTTATCCACTACACCAAAATGATCACCGTGGTGCGGAGGTAGTTAATGGATTATATAGATGGTACCGCTACACTCCATTCCATGAAAGGAACATGCCTACCAATTTTCAAGGAGGTAGATCTAATAGTTTAAAAACGAAAATATTTATCGATTACGCTCTTAATCTCCCGAAATGAAACTTGTGGTTGATATTCGCGAAACCCATTTTGTAGCAATTCTCTACTCTACAAAAGGAATCTGCTTACCAAATTTCAAGACTGTACGTCTCATAATTTAAAAATGGGGATAATTATCAATAACGCCTCTTGAGCCCCACAACGCCACTTGGGTGTATGTTTTCACAAAACCCATTTTGCGGCGGAACTGTACTCTATGAAAGGAATTTGCTTATCAAATTCGAAGACTGTGCGTCTAATAAATTAAAAAGGGAAAAAAATATCTATAACACCCCTTGAGATCCCGCAACGCCCCCCTGGGGTCAATTTTCACAAAACACATTACATAGAGGATCTTTAATCCATGAAAGGATTCTGATTATCATATTTCAAGATTGTACGTCCAGTAGTTTAAAAATGGAAATAATTATCTATAAAGCCCCTTAAGCCCCGCAACGCCCCTTAGGGGCCGATTTTCACGAAACGCATTTTGTAGCGTATCTCTCTCCTATGAGAGGAACATGCTTACCAAATTTCAAGACTGGGCGTCTAATAGTTAAAAAATCGGAATAATTATTTATGACTACCCTTAACCCCCCGCAACACCCCTTGGGGTCACCCCCCCCCCCAAATTAAGTAGCGGATATTTACTTCATGAAAGAAACATGTCTACCAATTTTCAAGCACGTAGGTGAAGTAGTTTAAAAACGAAAAAAAAATTTCTATTACGCCCCCCCCCCTGTAGCACCACTTGAGGGTTACTTTCCTAAAATCCATCTTGTATCTGATCTATACTCTTTGAAAGGAATCTATTTATCAAATATAAAGACTGCACGTCTAATACTTTAAAAATGGAAATAATTATCTATAAAGGCCCCTAAGCCCCTGCAACGCCACTCGGGGGTCAATGTTCACCAAACTCATTTTGTAGCGGATCTCTATTCTATAAAAGGAATCTGCTTACCCAATTTCAAGATTGTGAGTAGTTTAAAAATGGAAACAATTATTTATAACGCCCTTTAACCCCCGAAACGCCCCTTGCGGTTCGAATTTCGCAAAATCTGTTCTTAGCGAAACTCTATTGTATGAAAGGAACATGCCTACCAAATTTCAAGCCTGTAGGTTGAATAGTTCTGGAGATATCGTGATTAGTCAGTCAGTGAGTGAGTCGCCTTTCTCCTTTATATATATAGATAATTGCCATTATTTATTTAAAAAGTAGGACTTTCAGATAAATTCATTCACAGCATTCATGAGCAGGAGTTATGATTGTTAGTATTATTGTTTAGACGAATGAAAAAAGTAAGTAAATCCGATCACGATTTCACGACTGCTGCTGCTATGCTAACGGAGGTTCGATTTTATAAAAGGGGTTCTTTGATTTTAAAGAAAAAGTTACTAAATTTTTTTTTTGAAAACCAGATTAATATTCCTGGTCAAATTTCGAGTTAAATGGGTCATTTTGGTAATTTTCTGAGGTGAAAAATATTTAGGTATTCGCGAGAACCCTGAGTCAAATTATCGGAACACCGGAAAGAAGAAAAATACGGAATAAAATAACTTTTGAACTAATTGTAATTTTGAAAAGCGCCATATTCTTTCGTGACTAGCGTTGAATTTTACATAAATATATTGAATTTGGTGAGAATCAGTAGAAGATAAAAAAAAAATGCGCCAATCGCACGGAAATTGCAAATCAGCGCAAAAACTACATTCTCCACGTATTATAGTGTTTAAGACACGATGCAAACTACGAAATTTGATTTTAAAAATTTTTTAGAGGATTTTTCGGTGTTTTATTGATACGGCCTAAATTTGCCATAGAAATACATTACCCAAATGCTATATCTTGCGTTCTAATAATCGTAGCGTGAAATCGAACGCATATTCGTGCTCAGGGGCAGATTCCTGTTCGAATAACACCAGAAATTAAGAAGTCGAACTGTAAGTTTTGTTTACAGCACATATGCTTATACGGGCTTCGATTTTATAAAAGGGGTTCTTTGATTTTAAAGATTAAGTTTCTGAAATTTTTTGCGAAATGAAAACCATTTTAAGATTTCTGGTCAAATTTCGAGTTAAAATGGATGACTTTGGTAACTTTCTGGGGTGAAAAATATTTAGGTATTCGCGAGGACCCTGAACCAAATTATCGGAACACCGGAAAGAATGAAAAGTATACGGAATGCAATAACTTTTGAACTAATTGGAATTTCGAAAAGCGTCATATACAAGGGGTGATCAAATGAAAAGGTACGAAACGACATAAAAATGAAACAGTTAAATATTTGCATATTCCGCCAAGGGAGAATGTAGCGAGACATGTCGGGATGCCATTGGAGACTCTGACTGGGATCGGATCATGCGTGGGTGCCCGCATGCGCAGGAGAGAGCAAACACGGAGAAAAAAGAAATACTCAAAAATGACTACATGGACATGCTCAATTTGAAATGAGTTTGTTTATATCAGATTTGAACACATGCCTTTACAAATATGAGACATTACATGTACTCAAAATTTCAAAAAATAGTTAATTAACACTATCAAACAAATTAAAAAGATATTCAGGATTAAAAAAGTTTTTTTAATATACTGGCTACATATTTTAAAGATTGGGGTTCAACAATAAATTTAGTTCTCATAAATCTTCCGAACTATTTTTCGTTTCTACCACGCTACCGCGGACGAACACATGAGTACTAGATTGTTTTGATTTTGTAAGGCTTTTATAGGAATTTAGCGGGAAAATGTGATATAAATGTGGCGGATTACTTAAAAAAACAAATTTAGGTATGTGGCTATCCTCGGAGCATTTTATTGAAACAAATTTTCAACTAAAAAAAACACTTTTTTCTTTAAAAAGGGTGTGCATAGAACTAGGAATTAAGGTTCAAGTGTAGATACTTGGCGATGTCAAATTTTTTTGGTGACCAAAATCGATCGCCAAGCTACTTCACTTAGCGATAGGTTTCCGAAGCCAGAATGAATTCATTATCTCACCAATAATATCTATATAAAAATCGAAAGGGCCCTCTCCCTATACTACACTTGAGTCAGGAATTAAAATACAATTCCACAAAATTTTAAATTATTTTGGATAGATTGGGAATTTTTAGTTAAAAATTGCAGTTACAGTAAACTTGTATTGAAAATTCTAATTAATATATTCAAATAATATTAAAACTGCACACAAATAACATCATTATCTGTGCCTAGAGCGATAAGAGTTACATTATTTTTTTGAAATTTGTCAATTTTTAAAAAAAAAAAGCATATTTTTTCTCACAAATTGTATGTGCAATAAAATGCATATATACATACACAGAGATTATAGTCTATAATACAAATAAAATAAAATAAAAGTTTTCTTAAAATGTTAATTCAATGTCTTAAAAAGAAATCCATTTGTGAACTTTACGTGAAGCCAAAAAACATAGTTTCTCAGACAATGCTTTTAAAGATTTAAATACAATATGAAAAATGTTCTACTAGTTGTACATTTCTTAAACTCACCATAATTATAGCTCAAACTCTTTAGCTTCATGTTTAACTAATTTTCAACCCTTTTGCTGTTTTCTGGAGAGTTTATAGATTATAAAAAGTGTCGAGTTTAGTAAAATTTTCATGAAAAATTGCAATTAAGATCTTTTACACAAAATTCTAATTAATGTATTCAAATAATATTTATACAGTACATAAATAATGGAACATCTTTATATATTAGGAATTAAAAGATATGTATTACTTTTAAAAGTTTTTTAAATATGCCAAATTTTATGCAAAAACTCGATTTTTTAAAAAATTAATGATATTTTTTTACATTTAAATGCAATGAAGTACATAAATACAGTGAACCCCAAAAGTGTTCGTACACTTGCAGTTTCCTATAAAATTTAATGATTTCGACTAATAAAAATTAATGTATAGAAATTGTAATTTTTTTATGATATCTGCAACTTGTTCTTAATGGAATGACATAATTATTTTTTTAAAAATAGCATAATATTATTTTTAAAAATTAATAATCAAAAAGCTCCTGAAAATTACGCCACTAAAGTCTTAGAACACTTAACAAAAATCTCAACATAGCTTTAAATATTGTATTTCTTTCTTAATTTAGAACTTAACAGGATATCTTTTAGTGTCCACAACAACTTTTGGAGATCTTGATATAGATTTAATGAGTTTTTGTAATTTCTGCATCAATTTACCTCCATGCTTCTGTGATTATCATTTTTACTTCCCATTATGTGTTTATGTCATGTTTTTTTATTTTAAATCTAGTTCTCCCCAAATATGCTCTGCTGGGCTAAATAAATTGATTGTGAGGAGGTGTTTTCACAAAATTTTGGGCCAGTTATAAAGACACCAGCGGTGTACATTGAGAGCAGTACGCTTGACTTCATTATCCTGTTAAAATATGAAGTCGTGTTCAATATCAAATTTTGGACAGACAATTTAAAATTTCTCTTTAAAATATTTGACTAGAGCTCATGATTCTCAATACCATCAAAATTACCTAATTCTGTGGCTGATTTACGCCCCACGCAAGAACACTTCCACTTCCATGGTTCATTCATCCAACTAGATTCTTGTGACTTAGTTCAGAAATTCAAAATTGACAGGAAGTGATTGGGATGACAGAAAATTCAACATTTTTGGTTCTGATGGGCATATAATAGTTTTAAAGGAAAAAATGAGGCATTTAATCCAGTGAATTTATGTGGAACAAGAGCTCCTCCACCTCCATGATTCAACACAGAGGTGTTCTTGCGGGGAGGGGGGGGTGTAAATAGGCTTCAGGAATTAGGTAATTTGGTATTTTTTGATGGTATTGAGAATCATGAGCTCTATTTAAATATTTTAAAGAGAAATTTTAAATTATCCTCTCAAAATTTGGATATTTCAGACGACTTCATTTTTTAACAGGATAATGACGCCAAGCGAACTGCTCTCAATGTACACTGCTGGTGTCTCTATAACTGTACCAAAAGTTTGAAAACACTCCTCAATCAATTTATTTAGCCCAGCAGAGCATATTTGGGGAGAACTAGATTTAAAATAAAAAGAAAACATGACATATAAACACATAATGGGAAGTAAAAACAATAATCACAGAAGCATGGAGGAAAATCAATGCAGAAATTACAAAAACTCAATAAATCTATATCAAGATGTCCAAAGTTGTTGTGGACACTAAAAGATATCCTACTAAGTTCTAATTAAGAAAGAATACAATATTTAAGCTATGTTGAGATTTTTGTTAAGTGTTCTAAGACTTTAGTGGCGTAATTTTTCAGGAGCTTTTTGATTATGAATTTTTAAAAATAATAGTTATACAATTTTTAAAAAAATAATTATGTCATTCCACCAAGAACAAGTTACAGATATAAAAAAATTACAATTCCAAAATATTATTTTTATTAGTCGGAAACAATAAATTTTATAGGAAATTGCAAGTGTACGAACACTTTTTGGGTTCACTGTATATACACAGAGATTAGAGTTTGATTCATAACCAGATAGAACTAAATAATACATGTTCTGAAAATTTAAATTCATATCTTAAAAATATTTTGTGTAGGGATCAGCATCTGGTTTTGTTAACTCCAATTCCAGTTTACTAATTATGCTATAACTTTGCTTCTAGATATCATAGAACAAAAATAGAGTGTTTTTGGAATCTTAAATGTATAGTCTTTAAAATAAAAACACAAAGTAATTTTTGAAATTTTCACCAAACTGCGAATTTTGGGTAGTCACATATCTTAATGAAATTTACTTGATTCATAAGAAGTCATATTGTTGATTTTTTGGGCACTTGCTTATAGGCAAATAATAATTAAGTATTCCTTTGCATTAATGGAATAATTTTAGTTTATTTTCATATTGAACTTTAAAATGGCTATTTCAAGAATACCTTTATTGTGACTATAGTGTTTTGTTTATTTGGATGAAAATAAATGAAGTATATATATCAGATTCTTTGTATTTAACCCAATATAAATATATTTTATACTTTTTCCTCATTAAAGAAGGTAGAGAAAAATTATATTCTTACCGTAAAATCTGGCATATCATGCATACCATCGTATTACACGCACTTATACTTTCAAGTAGCAATTTTTAATTTTATGTTTATTTGCTGTAAATGTGCACCCCCTTTTTCATGAAGAAACTGAGATGTATGTGAGCATGCTCTTAAAGTTTGAAAGTCATTTATTCTAAGCTTTAGTAAAAAATAGTATACATCTAGAAGTGCAACCTTTTAAGTTCATAAGGAACGCCATTTTTTTTAAATAACCATTATTTTGATCTATGTAGAAATCTAATTTTTTTTCCTGTGCTCACATTTTTTAAAGCTCTTATTTTTTATACCTGGTATATAACGTGCACGCATAAAATTCAATCTTATTTTTGTGTTTAAAAGTGTTGCACCATACACCAGATTTTACGATACATATTACCACAACAATGCCAATGTTCAAGATAACGTGCCAAGTTGGTGACCCTGATTTTGCATGTGTCGTATGCGCCAGATTGACTACCATGTGTTGTATTACATATAATTTCACCAATATGGTTGCAATATTATGAAAGTACCAAAAATTAATACAGCTTGGGTACAAAAACTCCTGTATGCAGGTATGTTGTACACAAGTGAAAAAACATAAATCTTGGTACTTACGTATTATCACAACCAATTGGTGACATTATATGAAACAAAGCACCTGTTTGCCAATTCAGCACGTTCAACACACAGGAAACTCGGAGGGTACTTGTGTATTTTTGCGACAATCGCTGACTCTAAATAACTCGCTGAGTTGGCCACCCCGATTTCTATGTGTGGTACACACTGAATTGGCTGCCAGGTGCTTCATTTCATATAATACGCTAATAGGTTGCAATAAGACGCAATTACCAATCAGGGTTGCCAACTTGGTGTGTTATTATTAGATTTGGCATTGTTGTGATAATACGTAATTTGTTCAGTCTGACGTATTTGAAGCACAATTAATTTAAATTATAGTTTTAAGAACATGCTTTTTTATCAAACTAAAAAGTAAGAAATAATCTTATATAAGAATAAATGATTAACTAGAAATTAATGTCATCGTGGTAAAGGCGTGGGGTCCTCTGTACTAACATTTTTACACTAACTCTGCATTTTGGAATAGAACTAGTAAGAAATTATAACAATTGATATTGAGCACCCCACTCTTTTATATGCAGTTATTATTTTTCCAGTTTCAATTTTATTTTTTTCTGCTTTTTTCTTGGCATTTCTAAATACCTTTTGTTCTATTTCTTTAAATCCTGGCATTCATATTTTTCTAATTGGTTTTCTATAAAAAAAGTACTTATGTTTTTGCTTCTTAATGTAATTCCTTTTTTGCCAGGAATAAGCCGTTCTTTTAAATTATTGTCATGTTGAGTTCTTAGTGGGAGACCATCATCATTGATTGAATACTATTGGATGCCAAAATTTTGCAGCGATTTCAAAACCACTTCTAAAAGATGTTTAATGTGTAGTGTATGATACAAATTAGTTCCTGTATATATTGTTCCAATGTGTGGTATTTTTTTAACTGTTGTTTTTTATAAATGTGAAATTCAGGTAGACGTGCAATATTTATAAAAATTGTATTTTTTAAATCTTTTATCTTGTTTCTAAATTATGAATGCTTTATTTTTAATTTGCACTAATTTTCATTTCTGCTTGTTAGTACAAATCTTGATTTTTAATGTTTCCACTCATAATTTGTTTTAAATTTTGATATAGCTCTGAATTTTTTTTATACATATTTTATGGATAAAATTAATCTATGAATTTCATACATTTTGCACTTTCTGCCAAAGACCATTGGTTTCACATTGTAGCTTTGTCATTATGTTCTAAATACTCATACAGGCATAGCATATCACTACATGTGTTATGCTAAATTTTGTAGATAGTCATTTCGAAAACTATATAATTATGAACAACCTTTGTAAAAATTTTACTCTAATGAGAAACTTTCAAAATTCCTTTCAGAACCAGCTATCTATAAATTCTGCAGTAATAATTTAGATGACTCGCATATCCTAACATGTAATTTATTTGAAACAACACTGTTTGAAAGGCATTTTCACTCACATTTTGTAACTCAAAGACATGATTTGATAAAAAAAATTAAAAAGTTGTTTATTTATGTACTTTTACACACTTTCCTATATTACAATGATAATTCAATATATATTACACTAAAACATAATCTGTTCTGCACAAATAAGGATGGAGTTGACTATAATATGGATTAGATAGTGTTTATAAAAAAAATTTCAAAAATTTCACTTATATTCTTGTTTATTTTTTATGTAATTATGTATGTGTACAATTTCCAGAATAAATATTTCAACAATGATTTTGGTTTGTTTTATTTTTCATGTTAACAGTGAATAATTGAAAATAAAATGCTGTATAAAGTAGAAAAATGGCTAGATTATGATTCTGTTGCTCTTGGGATGTTATTTTTTTCTTTTAAATGGTGCAGAAAACTTCTCTAAAAACTCTTTCAGTTGGTTAAAAACTTGTTTATTTTAAATGTTTTTTAATGCAAAATCTACTGTTTTAGTTGTTTTTACATTCTTCTAAGGACTGAAATTTTTAAGTATTTTAATTTTAAAAAAACCATTAACTTAAAAACTATAATATTTGTTTCCTTTGGTGATAGGAGAGTGTAAAATCAGTTGATTTAACAAAAAACGAGCTTAGTTTGTAATATAGCAATGCATTTTCTTTATTTCCATGTGGATAGATGTTTCTATTTAAACAAAACAATTGATATAAAGAGTACTTACACACCTGGGCCTAATGAGTGTTAGTTTAGTCAAAAGGTTTTTTTCTTCAGGTTACATAATATGTAAAAAAAACTATTTCTTTCTGGCATTGTTTTGAAATTTTTACTTAGAAAAATCTGTTATTTATCATAATGTTTCCTAGATATTTCTAATAACTTATTATTGAAGGGCTGAATTTTTTTAAATAAAAGTTAATTTTCTGCTTGTATATGATTTTAAGGAAACAATATAATGCTTCTAGAGAAACATAAATATAATTAATGAATCAAATTGCTTCTGGAACTAGTTCAAAATGCATACACATTTGTTTAACTATTACATCGAATTCATTTTTGCAGTTTTCAAAGATTTATATTTGCGGTAAAAGTTCGAAGACATGCAGTTTTGTATCAAATAATAGTTGCATTTTTTTTCTCGAAAAGTAATATTTTTGTTGATACTTGCGTATTTTCGCCACCGTATTGGCGACATTATATAAAACGAAGTACATGGTTGCTAATTCAGCGCGTAGGACACATGCGAAATCGTTACTGCCAATTTGGCGAGTTATCTTTAACTTAGGCACTTTCGCGATAAAATGCGAGTACCTTTTTGTTACACCAATAAATGTAAAATGAATTTTGATTTCGAAGTTAAGTGTAAAATTTCATGAAATGAAAATAAAATAATACGTAAGATGAGAAA
>BMAO01000510.1:0-16918 GCA_019973975.1 Trichonephila clavata
AAGTTAAACCTGACAAGATTGACACCAAATGTTGAAAATTTGATATTGTAGTTCCAGATTCATTCCTCCCATTAAAATCACTTGTCTGTTTGTTTATTTTATTTAACAGTCATTTTACATATTAACTTTTAATTTAATTAATTAACAAGTGTTTTTTAATTTTAGACACTATACTTCATTAGTAAGAAATTTAATTCTTTAAAAGTTGTAGTAGTACTAGTTGTCAAAAAGACATTTAATTTTATAAATTTGCAAAAATTCAATATTAATTAAGCAGGGGTATGCCACAATCAGAAAAACATGACAAGGGGTCCATGAGCCAAAAATTTTGGGAACCTCTGCTGTAGAGTAATGAATAACACATTGTACTTCTAATCCAAGGTCGAGGGTTCGAATCCCACCCGGAATGGCCTATTTCTGAGATTTTATTAGAATAATTCAATTTATAAAAAATGAATAAATAGTAAAACAAACAAACAAAATAGCCTAACACCAGATATAGAAAGGAAAATGGAAAATTCCATGGGAGATCACTTTCTATTTTGTCACTTAATACTGTGATTCTGTCATATGTATATACATATTTATAGCAATAGTAAATATTTAATGAAAAAATGAAATAAATTTTTCTTTGTTGATCAAGTAGGAATTGACTTACATTTTTTTATATTACTTGTTTATTTAGATGATTTATTTATAATGCAAAAAATCCCTATTTATCGATGTCATTTTATATCATAAATAAACTAAAGGGGTATCCTTAAAATGAACACATTCCTTCTTTTTTCGTCACAAGCTAAAATTTCACATATTTCTGAAAACAAGAAACTGACTTTCATAATACTTTTTTAAAAAGGTTTCCTGATAAAAATGCTCTCAAATTTCACAACCACCATCTTGTCAACCAATGCCGTATCACACAACGGTTGGCAAGATGTCCATCGCGTTTGGCTTAGAAAAAAAGGTTGCGGACAGCACATGCCTCTTCCGTGACGATTTCTGATTGGTCTGCTGATATTTATACATGTTTCTTGTCAAGGGCAAAAGAGCATCTCTTTACACAATTCTTCGTGGTATTTCATTCAAAGTTTGGGTTATCATCTTATCTCAGTAAGAGTTAAAAACGGCCAATCTTAGTCGTTGGAAGTATCGTATATTTTCTGCTTCTTATCGTCTATCCTATCTCTGAAGTTTTCAAAAAGGGATCTTCAGTAAATAAAATCTTCTCCGTGTGTGGTCCAGATGATCAACAAAAAAGAATTGTTTAAAATTTGGTAGCTTGTTTATATAGGTTGTGACAAGATTTAATTTATTTTATTTTGGGATTTTTTTTCATATAGTGCAAATTTCTAATACATATTTTTTTGTTTTGCGGAAAGCATCTGAGTTCTATTTTTTCCCCTCATGAATCGAACAAATCGTAGAGTTCACGAAGTCGAACCTGAATCGAATGAGTGAGAATTATATTAACGTCAAACTTTTAGGCTACATGAGGGTTATTGGCGGTGGACCTTGTAAATCTGAACCATGGTCAAGAGATGACCCCTGAGCTGTGGTATATATGTGTGTGGAACATCTTTCTTCTTACTTCCACATCACATCAACGGGAGAACGTTTGAGCCACGGCTAATTCAACATACAAGGGCCCCATCAACATGGCGGGTCTTCAACGGTACTAGGCTCGAACTCAGTACACTCTAGCCACGAGACCATAACTTTGACTACAAGCTACCATAGTCACAAAACCTGAATCGAGCCCTAAATTACGAATATTAAAATTGAAATATGAAAGGGCCTAATCCTTTCTCTCCAAACTGCCACATCACACCAACTTGAGGACTTCTAGCATCGACAGATTTAATGTGTGTTAACTCCTCTACACGTCGAGATTTCAATGGTCTAAGTTTCGAACCAAGAACTCAACAAAGCCGCGACCGTGACCCCTTGGCTGCCACTTCAACTGGAAAAAGTTATAAGGAGACAGAAGTTAGTTAATTTTAATTATAATTAACTACTGTAATTCTAAAAAACAACAAAGAATGCGAATAAATATAAATTATAAATATCCGGTTATACTTTAACTGCCTGTTTAGAGAAAATTAAAGAAATAACTTCATAATTTTAAATAAAAGTCAGCTTGGGGGCTACGAAGTAGCGTGCCCACCTCGTAAGCCCATTGTTGCCGGTTCAATCCCGGATGTAGTTGATAGATTTTCAGGATGCGAAAATCGTGGGCACGCATGTAAAAGATCCCTTAAGTATCAATTCGACCCTGGTACTCTTAGCAAAATTAAACCACGACAATATTTAGCATCTAACAAGAGTTTGACTTGAATAATATACAAACGTCACAAATTTGGTAGCGGAAATCGCCTCTAGATGGTGCCACCAGGGAAATGGCTTCCACTCTTGGGTACTCGCTTCGTCTGCGAATAGATTAGATGCCAAAATGCAGCCTATTTGAGACAACCGATCATAAAATTTTAAAAAAGGCAGCTAACTTACATTTTTTTAAAACGTGAAAATCTTTAACCATCTTTACTCGCAGTTACTTATTAAATAGCGATAAAACAATATTCTTATTATTAAATTTAACTCTGTAAAATATTACAGAAACCGCGAAGGAAAGAGATAGAGAAAAATGAAAGAGATCAGATTGATTTTATAGAATTTAGTTCATATGTATTTCTCTTTTAGCTTATGACAGGTCATTGATGAACTTTTAATGAGAAGCGCTCTGGTTAACGCTTAAAATGTGGGCTAAGTGACTTCAGAGAGTGGAACACTGTTAAAGGAGGAACTCTTAAGCAAACAAGAAGAATTTCCATATCCGGTTGATAGCATATCGGGGGAAAATACAAGCAATAAAATTTTAATTTTTTCGAATATTTGAATTAAATGAATTAAACGAGTAAGACTGTACAAAAGTAGAAAGTAATATGTAAGCAAAGATAAAAATTGTTTGGACTTCGTTTAGAGTTCTCTTTTTTTATATTCGTACTTTTGATTTTTATTAGTACGATATTTATTATTTAAAAAAAGTTATAATTTTGGAACAATAAAAAATGTGCCAGTTGTGTTGTTAACTATAATGGTTTATATATTATAAATGGTTTGTATCATTTTGGAGTATTCACCGTCTGTATCGGCTTAAAATTTGAATCAATGTCCTTTATATGTAACTTAAATTTTAATCGATTATTATAACAAAACAAAGACAATTTTGTTTTTAATATTTTTTTTTTGGTTTTGAAGTAAATTATTATTTTTATAGAATTGCTTAGAATAATTTTACAGTTTCGGTTGGTTAAGTGGTGTAACGTCTTTTAAGGATGATAAACTGGATAAAAAGCCTACCATGATCTCATTTAAAATATCTAAAATCTTATTAAAGTATTTAAATAACTTTATTTACTAAATTAAAGTCAGGTAAGCGCATTCATTTCATTAGAATCCTATTTTTAAACCTCATACTCTTTGAGAAATATTTTATTCTTAACACTCTTTTATCCCGAACTTTTTCTTTAATATTTAAGTGAGGCAAAGAGACTGATATAACAACATTATCATCAGATTTATTTTTTTGTTCTTAGTTTAGTTAAAGGGTACATACAAATTGTAGCGAAGCTTTGATGGGAGTGATTCGACGATGCGAGGAGAGAGAGAGCTGGGTCATGAAATGTTGCAATGTTACTTTGTAATACTCACTACTTATATATTTATAATGATCACTTTTGATTCTTTATATTCTAGAAAAAAATTATTATTTTGAGTCAGTGGTACACACAAGGGGGGGGGTCCTCAAGTCCCATAACCTCTTTTTTTCCCCATTGACTATAATCTTACGTGTATAGTACATAAAATTTAATTAAGTATTTGTTATTATTAATTAATTTTATTAATTAATGCTAAATATTTATTCAATAATTTATTTTCGGCTGTTTTTTGTAGCCGACAATCGACAAAATTAAAAGGATATATTTGGCGGCGTATTAGGGTATGATAGGAGAATGGAGCACTTTCAACCCTGGACCCCCCCCCCCCTCCCTGAAAAATTTCTATGTGCACGATTGATAAAATCATTTATCTAAAATTATTTTTCCAATTTTTTCGAAAATTCAACTTTTTTGTGGCAATATTAACAATTATGAAATTAATTTTTTAAAAATTATTTTTTTTCTTCTAATCTTCATACCATAGAATATCTTTTCCCATTGTTAGGTTCCGATTCATGATAATTTTTTTCTCCATATAATCTCGGTTCACCCTTATAGGCAACTATACGAAAATCCATTGGTACTCCCCCGAACGAGGGGGTACAGGGTTCTAAGGGGCCCAAAATCTGACTTTGTAGAAGGACCCGAATGTTCTCCGTTGCGCCACTGTAAAAATCAGATTTTTTTTCTTATGGAAATAAAAAAATCCCATTAAACATACTGATTGACAATACAGGATTGGATTTTTAAAAATTTTACCATTTTAAAATTTTCTTTGCCTTAAATACGGTCAATATATAAAAAACAGAATTTTGACCGAAAAGATATTATTTATATTTACTTCTCTCCCTCTTAAAAGAACAAAAAATAAATAGAATGTCCTTTTTCTATCTCCGGCATTATAAATTAAAAAACACAAAAACGAGTTATAGCATTACAAACACGAAAAGATAACGAGAACTAAGGTAATCCAGTCTCTGTTTCTCGTGTATGCATTCTCCCCCCTCCCGAAGCGGCGGTCCTCTGAAGCCTGAAAGAGGGGGGGGGGGGTTGGACCGTAATTTCATAAACGCTACTGCCAGGTACAAGTGTAACATCTTTCACGTGATGTTCAGATGCAAACGATTAATGCGGAAATGTTCGAACGCGTACACGTGCTCTGCATGGGACAAGTTGATAAAAAGTGGTAACGCCTCTTTTTCTTTCTTTTTTTCCTTTTTCGTTCTATGTTTGGTTATGTGGAAAGAATGCGACTTCCATCTTTTTTTTAAAATTGACTTTTTTGTACACAGATGAGTGAAGAAACGCGATTGGTGGAAATTGAGGAAGGGAGAAAGTAAAGTTACAACCCGTTTAAAAAATGAAGATCAGCAATCGTTTGGTTTTGCTATATTAAGGTTACGTTAGGAGGTCTACTACGTGAAGAGGTTCTGTGAATACCCATGAATGAATCGATTATGCAGTTGTATCGATTTAAGAAAGGTTCCTGTTTATGAAACGCTGAGTAAGAAATTCCATCAGATTCATGAGCTGATTGATCTAAGATGGGATGCTCTCGATTTTAAATTGTTTTATTTGGTTTTCTTTCAAAATAAACAGCAACGTTTATGAAATATTTTAAATAAAACGGTTATTAAATATATAATATTCAATAAAATGGAATATTCAATAAAATGTAATTAAGATTTAGGGGGGGGGATATATGCGATTGGTGGTTCTTACTCATTACGAAATATTTTTAAGGTATCCGAAAACGTTCGGAGTACTTTTTAACAAAATAGCATACTAAAACATTGTAAATGCTCTTTTAGGACTCAATACCAATAAATATTACTATATTTAACTATCAAAGTTTAAAATAAATTACCTGAATTTTATAAAAATCACAACTATAAGTGAAATTTTAGCAATATTTTTGAAAAACTTCAAAGCAGTTAGAGAATCAAGTAATAAACATATATTAGTAAAAGTATTACTAAAACAAATTAGATGCATTTATCTAGAAAATGTACTAAAATTTTAATTTTTTGTTAAAATTTGAAATTTTAGAGCTGATTGAGTACACATAAAAAGAAATGTTACATTTTTTATGAGACCATTATTTAAATAACAAGCCATAACTCAAAAAGTATTCATACAATAAGAAATATTTTAGTACATTCTCTAGAAAATAACATAAATATCAAGTTCAAAAGGTTTTATAGAAATACATTCGTAATATTTTGAGTTATCAGACTCGCCATGTTAGATTTTGAGCAATTTAAATGCCCACTTCTGGTAAATCAAAAACCCACTTCCGGTTTTTCTAAATTTATAAAATTGATTGTAGCTTGGCATCTAGGTAGTGTAGAAACAAAACAAAGTATGTTATGTAAAATTAAAAGATAGCTCTATTCAATAAAATAAAAAACAAAAACATCTGTCTTGACTGAATTTGGTCATTTTCAACGTGTTCGGATACCTTAAATCCTTTGATATCTTGGGGTTTTTAACACCCTTTTATAAGCTTCACTTGTATGTAACGGAATCTTTGAACTCAATTTTACCCACCTTAAAAGGTATGATTAATTCGAAATTTTGCTCACTTGTCCAGGACCGATGACAATACAATAATTTAATAATTTTGTTCCGTTGTCCTGATCTGGATCATCAGGATTAACGATTTTGCATTTTCAGACCCCATTTCTAGATTTGGCTTCTAATTCCAGATTTGGTGACTAATTCCCGATTTGGTGACTTATTCCCGATTTGGCGACTTATTCCCGATTTGGTGACTTATTCCAGATTTGGCGACTAAAAGATAAAGTTACAGCTTAATTTGATTATCTCTAAAAAGTATTTTTTAGTTTTTTTTTTAATTTTAATATTTTATTTGTAGACTGACTTTAATGGCATTTCTCAAAATAACTATATTCACAACAGAGGGATGTATTAACATTTTAATTGTCATGCCCGAGATTATCTCGGGCACCGTACTAGCACTCCACAACGTCACACCCGAATATTATACAGGGTAATTATTTTTATTTGATTATTTATACCCGAATAAAAATATCGGGAGAAATTTATTTTGGCTTTATCTCTTTGTCAAATCCGAATCTACATAAGGAAAAGTTAATTTGGGCTCTCAATTCAGTAAATGGTGTTGGATGAGAAGTATTAAGATACTTCCAGGATCACAACCTCAAAAATAAAAAATAAAAATAAAGATATACTCAATCCAAAAAAAATTTTTGACAAAAATATAACTACGGATGGTGTAAATCACTGTGATTAGGAAATATCCTTTCATTCGAGAATCCGAAAACACCAGAAAAATATTATAAAAAGATATTTTCACATTTACTAGACAAAGTACTTTGAAACTAATTTTTGCTCAGTAAAAATGTAGTTGGGGAAACGTTACAACTTTTGAAATTCGAATACAAGTTTTAAAAGAGTTTTTTCATAAATATGATGATGCAACTTGTGGAAAAAATAATTCTGGCAGACCCCCTACAGTAGATAACCTGGCCCGTCTTAGTGAAAGATGTTTTATGTCCCATATTCCTCCTGAGAAACGTGAGACTACAAGACAGTAAAAGATTGTTGTTCAAAAAAGGAGGCAAATGGAAAGAAGATAAATTCTATTCTGATGAAACTACTGCAGAGTTTGTTTGGGCTAAACTGCTAATAAATATTCATTTTTATTTATTTTTATTTTTAGAACATAAAGCTCTTCTAAAAACGAACTTTACCATTGCCACGCTGTCTGGTAGCCATCTCAAGCGAATATGCAGTTTCTACAACACCTTAAAAATTTGTAAACATGCGCGTAATTCAAAATATCAATTTTTAACTGTTAATTGAACTTTATTTTGTATGAAAAATTTGATTTTTGCTGTAAAAAAATCTGACAATTTATGTACACAAATCCTCAAAATAACTTGACAATTAAAACTTTAACTATATACTAAAGCTTTAGTTGATTGATTCTTTCCTTGAAAAAAAAACTAAAATCAGTGTGTTACTCTGTAATAAATTATTCGATTCATAGAGTGCGAGTTTTAATATATATTTTAACACTTTAATATATAAGCTTCCCTTGTATTTAATGGAATCTTTGAACTCAACATTTTTACCCACTTTAAAAGGTCAGATTCATTCGAAATTTTGCTCTCTTGTCCAGAACCGATGACAATACAATTATTTAATAATTTTGCTCCATTGTCCTGATCAGGATCATCAGGATTAAGGATTTTCCATTTTCAGATCCCATCCTGCATCTGGTGACTAATTGCAGATCCCATTTCCAGATTTGACTATTAAAAGATTAAGTTACTACTTAGTTCCATTAAATATAAAACGGTGTTTTTTAGTTTTTTTAAACAATAATTTATTTATATTTCCTTTATTTCAAATAAATGAGTGTATCTTACGAGAAGTATTGGAAATTTTCAATTATACAGGGTAGGGCGCGGAAACTTCTTATTTTGAACAAGTTCCAGCGATGTTCGTAGGGAGGGGTTGGTGGAAGGGGTGGAGTAAGATATTTGTGTTCTCACCCATCTCAGTCTCAAACATGTTGTGGTCGAGGTAGCGGCGTGTTTTTGCCGTGGAGGCGTATTTCTCTAACTATAGGTCGGGGATTGCAATGCAAAGTGTTTTTTATTGTCTCTTCGATATTCTTCCTCGAGGCCATGTTTCTGATTAGAATGTGGATGTCTTCAGAGAAACAGAGAATGTCTCCAAAGAAAGGAAAGGACCTCCGAAGACTGCTAAAACACCTTAAAACGTGACACGAGTTTGTGTGTTAATTCAAACCGGCATGTGACAATAATCCAATAATTCTTCTAATCCATTCTCCAAAAAAGGGACCTTGACAACGCGTGGTAGCAACAAGATGGAGCCACAGCCCAGACCAGGGTTTCCATTGGTAATTTTAAGAGCAACCTTCCTCGAATGACTGATTTCCCAACAAGGGGACGTAAACTGGCCTGCTTGCTCACCTGATTTATTCTCTCCTGATTACTTCCTGTGGGCTTATCTCAAGTCCCTGGCTTACAAAGATCGTTCCAAGACCCTTGAAGATTTAAGGAGCAACATTCGAGCCGAAATTAATAATATCCTGGTCGATATACTTGAAAATGTTACTCAAATTTTTTGAACTCGACTGCATCAGTGTGCTGATAATGGAGAGCGATATTTAAGAGACATCATGTTTATATAAATTTGTGTAAATTCAAATTTCTAATGTTTTGTGGTAGGCGGAAAATAGCAATAAAGTAAAATGAAACATATAGTGTGTTTTATTGCATTTTCAAAACAGGAAGTTCCCACTCCAGACCCTGTATTTGCTGATTACCTTTAGGAATACTAAGAAATCAGTACTTTGTGTTGTTACCACAGCATACTTCAGCATTAAAAGGAAGAGGCTTTGGATATGTGACACCCAATGCTTTTTCCATATATTGACAAAGTTCTTTTGATGAGAAACAGATGATATATTTGGTAAGACAGCTATTTTCCAATCATTGACCACATTGTTCAATGAGCGACAGATCAATAGAACGGTAGAATCAGGGTAGCAGCATAACCTGAAAAAGAAATGAAGAATCTCTGAACGCTGCGCGTCACGTGCTGTCTCGTATTGTCCTGATATAATGATAGACTCCAGAATTTCAGAGATGTAGGTTTAGTTGTTAAGTGGTGCAAGAATACGTTTTGAAACAGGTGCGGGAATAGAACGGTATGAAACTCAGCAGTACAAGATTCATATAATCTCGACGCAGGGACAACATATTAAAGCACAACCGTAGTCGTGTTGTAGGCAAAATCATGATTTGTCTAAAAAGACCATTCAATTTTCAAAGTCAGGTTTTCATCCTCCATTGAAGTAACGTACTACAAACTATTTAAAAATTGTACAGCAATTGTTGTTTTGCTGAAAGGTTTTTCTGCTGAAGACGATGTCTAATGGCAAGGCTTCACAAAAATTGAGCACAACAGACGCTAATCCTTACCCTAAAGTCCTCAATGTTACATCCGTCCCTGGGTATTTAATTTCATTGGGGATAGACAATAATACGTGTGCATATATACTGGCAAAAATGGCTAATAGAACCAAAATTTAGAAGAAAAAAATTGATACAATATTTTAACAAAATAACAAATTGCAACAAAAAATTTTTAAATTATTTAAAAGCGTTAATATGTTCGTACGGTTACGTAAAAAAAAATTTGGAACAAATTTTAATGCAGTTACAATAACATTTGAAAAGAATTTCATTTGATTTCATTCTAAAGTAACGAATGTTAATGGTGATGGACATCTTACTTTTGAACCTAGGTCAGGTGAAAGGGACGACACTTGAGCTGGAACCCCACTCTCAAAACTTCCCTTCCAAGCCAATTTTAGGACTTTCAGCTCCTCCACAGGACCAGTCTTCGGGGGTAAAAGGACTCATAATCACAATATGCTGTCCACAAGTTCCTGACTATTTGATCTACCTTTTCAGGTAAAAATGTTTGTAAAGAGGAGATTCCCGTAGTCTTTTTTATTCGAAGTTGTAAAACGCTAAATCTGAGTAGAATGGTTTTCGAGGTGCTTGATCTTTGGTGATGTCTTAATCCCCTAACTTGAAGGATGTTGTTAAGCATTAATGTTATAATTTGCAATGAGTTATTGGAAACGCGAAATCTAGAAAGTGGAAGCAAAATATAGATTTTATGCAGATGCCATTTAATGGAAATTTTGTCTTGATACCTATGTAAGTAATAAAATCATTCTCTGATTTTGTATGTTAAAATTTGGAGTCACAACAATCTCATGTTTTCGTTTCTTATTTCTTTAGAGTATTTTTCAAGTGTAAAACAATTTTTTTCTCCATCAGGGTAAAAAAAAGGAATGCATGCAATATAAAAAGTTATTTTACGTAAAAACTTTATTAATAGTAACTACTTACTTTTATGTAGCAAAGAGGTTATGATCTTCTTGTGTGCACTCTTACATCGATTTTAATTCACTGCAAAAATCATTTCGTTCAGAATTTTTATTTTTATTTTCGAGCTGTCTTAATGCATTAGTTGATAGAAAGAATTTTGCTCCCTTATTACGGAAAAGAAAAAAAAGATCATTTATAATTTTATAGATTTTTCTTTTATGCATATACTAGCTGACCTGGCTTGGCGTTGCACGGGCTTTTACCGAAGGTATAACTTAATCCCCACGTTAATTTCCTCCTTTCTTTCTGACGCCAGCACTTTTGTGTGGGTGTGACGCATACGATGTGAGTGCAAGGCCATGAGTGCGTTCAATGGTTTTCTCGTTTGACATTTTCCCTTCTCTTCACAAAATCAGCACTTCCAATATAATTTTTCGAAATTACTTTTACTTCTTTGTTTCTTTCCTCTTCGCTTAGCCGGCGTTGCACGGGCTTTTACAAAGTGAATAACTTAATCTCCATGGGAATTTCCTGTTTCCCTCAGGACGATAGAACTTATGTGTGTGTATGCGTGATGTGAGTGATTTCTTTAACTATGTCATTAAAACTCCCTTTTCGAAATTTGTTCTTGCGTTGGTGTGGTGTAATAATTAGGAGAGATGGGTGAAAGGCTCAGATGTCGTCCTCGTCACTTGACCATGGTTGAAAATTTCGAGGTCCGTCGCCAAAAACCCTCGAATAGGCGGACAATGCGAATTTAAAAATTGCTCACTCATTTTGCAATTCTTTAGTTGCAATTTTTTAGTTCCGGAAGTGAAAATGTAGCTTTTTTAAAAATAGTTGTATGTTGAAAAAAGACAGAAAAGTAGAAATTTTTCAAATTACAAAATTTTACTACTATTTTAAATCTTGAAGTAAAATTGTGAGGATTTTTTGAAATGTTTGACACTCGAGAAAAAAATTTCATGCAAGTATCTTTATAAAAGAAGAAATTATTAGTTATTAAGTATTTTGAGTGTTTTATTAAAGTTTGTTCAAAAAAGTTTTGGCTTTTTATTTTTTAAATCACTGACACTTAAAGTTTTCAAAATAATTTTTATTTAAACGCAGCGATATTGATTAATTTCACAGTAAAAAATTCAAAAAGAAAATAATACTATGTGCTAAAAATATGTTTAAGAATATTTCCATATATTTTTTATGATATTTTTTCTTATATTCTACTGTTCTTCAATAAATCAATCTTTAAGAATAAAAAAAAACTATCGGTTGTGATGCGTTAAATGAATGAGCGTCCAGTGTTATGAAGGAATTCCCCTTTTTACTACGCAGCGAAAGACTCAAAACTACCTCAACCTTTCCCGTCTTCCAAACAGAAAGCTAACGCAAAGGGAAACGACGCAATTGAGAATTTTTTTTAAAGTTTTAATTTTTTTTAGAGGGCTTAACTTTTCCGTTACAGTTTTGAAATTTCATTCATAAATTGCAAAAACAAAGTACTTTAAAATAAAAAATGTACAAAAAAGACTGTTTAAATTATTTTTTGCAAAAAACGGTATTTTACGAAAATCACAAAAAAAACTTAAAATCCGTAATTTTTAGCAATTATTTCAATCTTCGCACAGAAATTGGATAACATTATTCTACAAACGTATAAAAAGTTTTGTACGATAATTTTAATAAATGACGAAGTTATTTAATCTTGAGTTAAATTTTGAGAATTTTTTAAAAAAGTCGTAGAAAAAAGGTTTTCGGCATTTTATTTTTTAAACAACTGATTCAAAAAGAAAAAAGCATGACATTATTTAGTAAAAAATATCGTTTTAATAACACGAAAATAAATTCATACGTAACGATTTAGAAAAAAGAAATTCATAAAAACGCATCAGTTTTATCACATTTTTAAAAAAAATCTTAAAAAATAGAAAATATCATTATTTTGCACACAAAAAATTATACCGTATCGTGGCGAAAGAAATGATCTTTCCGATTCCGTAACTATTTTTTTGTCTGATTTAAAAAACAAAAATCGGATGGCTGTTTAAATAACGTCGAGAGTACCGAAAACTTTCACCCTCTGTTGCAATATCTGCCTCCACAGACACATGAGCATCCCTTACGGGAATGTGGCAACGTTTTTTCCGGATTATTTGCATTTCCGGCAATAAAAAAATTATGGCGTGATTAATTGAAATAAAAACCATCCTATGTTTTAAGTTGGACGAAATGACACACGCAGTATGAAAATTATATTATGATCGGTTGAGTAGTTTCAGAGTCCATCGCGGACAAACACTGTGACACGTATATTTTATATATAAAGATATAATCACCTGCTTATAATACTATTAAACTGTACAAAAAATATAAACTGTCTCTACCATACAGCACGTTATATTATAACTTTTATCAAGTGTAGTTTTCATATTTTTTCTGTTTATATCTGAGAGCAAACTGGATAACACATGCAAACCTTTTTTAGTAATAAAAGTGCAAACCTTACAAATGAATCAATGAACCAATATTGATGTTGTGTGATAAAATCTGTATTTTATGGCTCATCAAGTTTTTTCTACATTTTTTACGTTTTGTAGACAAATAACAGTATTTCATCATTTCTATTTATATTACATGATAATGTTATCATACTTTAATTGGTATATACATATACGATTATTTATTTCAAATACTATCAAAGTAAACCTCACCATATATATACATTCAAGAGCAAAACATTACGACCACTCCTACATTTTGCAATGAACTCGCCTGGATGACGTGAAAGGCACGTGATCAGGTGGAAGTGATATTTAACTGCTGCTGGAGAGGTATTCTTTCACTTACTTCTGTGTGTGATGGGAAAGGCTGCGGATCAAGCGACTTGATAGAGGGCAGATTGTGTAATGGCTCGAAGGCTCTGAACAAGTGTTTCCGAAACTACACGACTCGTGTTTTGTTCGTGATCTACAGTTGTTAGTACTTATGCAAAACAGGATGAATGGTGATAAACCAGCAATAGACGACATGGTGTTGGACGTCCACACGCTATAAAGAAAAAGGTCGACAGAGACTGTATCACATGGTGAAGCAAAACCGGAGCCAGACAGTGGCTCAGCTGACAGCCAATACAATGCAAGGTCAAGTAGAATAGCATCGGAGCACACTGTTCAGCGGACACTGTTGGATATGGGGCTACGCAGCAAACGTCCCACTTGTGTGCCTTTGCTGACCAAGCGTCATCGCCAACTGCACCTACGCTGGGGCCGGAACATCGCGACTGGTCCATGGATCAGTGGGAGAGAGTTGCCTGGCAGATGAATCACGGTTTGTCATTCATCACGCTGATGGCCGTGTCAGGATACGCCGTCTTCCAGTGCGAACAGTTGCTCCTCAATATACAGTAGTTATACACAGGACTGTGGTGGCGGTATTATGCTTTGGGGACGTTCTCTTGGCTCTCTGGGACCCGTGGTTGTGGTACAGCAGACCATGAATGCTCCAGGGTATCTGAACTCATTGCGGACCAGTTGCACCCTTACATGGCCTCTGTTTTTCTAGCTGGAACTGGAATGTTCCAACAGGACAAACGCTCCGAGTCACAAGGGCTAAAATTGTGTTGGATGGTTCCAGAACATGATGCTGAATTCCAGTTAATGTCCTGGCCACCTAATCACCGGATCTCAATCCGATAGAACACATTTGGGATGTTAGAGGACGGCAGCTCAGAGTTCAAGACCACCAGTTCGCTATATCTCGGATTTGCGTGCGTTGCTTAAACATCTGGTGCAATCTGTCTCGGCCATCTACCAGGGACTTGTGGCATCCATGCCAAGGCGGGTTGAAGCTGTGTTGTGCGCCAAAGGTGGGCCAACTCGTTATTGACAGGTGCCATAATGTTTTGGCTCTTGAGTGTGTGTATATATATTTCGTTTTTATTATTTTTACTACGCCCTTCATGAAAATAAAAATCTTGGATTACTCAATTTATTTGTGGTTATTGTAAGGGATTGTCCGTGCCATTCCTTAGTGTGTAAGGGTCGGAAGGAAGATTAGCCATAGTAAATACAAATTATATTTATTAACAATTCTCAATTACGACACAAATTCAACAACTCAAACTAAGAAATGCAACAAATACTAAATATGGAAGCAATCGCGGGTAGACGAGATACTAGAAGAATTAACAGTAAATTGGATCACTTATGTCTAGGCAATACGCCTTCTTGTTAGATTCGTTCTAATCCAGAATTTAACACTCAATTAACCAAATCATCAATCTAAACATTAATCAAATAAGTAGCGAAGTCCTCTTGCCTAGCTTCACGCTAATCAATCACTGATATCCGTTAGCAGTCTAAACCTCTTCTCTTAGCTCAAAGTTTAATCTTTATATACGAGTCTTAATTTACATAACCACATCTTTTCGGAGGAGGAAAGTTTTTCAATAGAATAAATTTTAAAGACCCATTTTTCCAAGCGGACTATTAGTATAAAGAACGCGAGTAGATCTGTGACAGTTATAGTTTTCAATAATTTACTGACTAAATATTTTGAAGCCATAATTCTCTCTCAGAGCAAAAGGCTGATTTACCTATATAATTAAAAACTTTGAGATCTAATTTTCAAGTTACTTTTATATCTGATTTTGAATCCATAATTCTCTTTCAGAGCAAAAGGCTGATTTACCTGTATAATTAAAAACTTTAAGATCTAATTCAAGTGTTCTTTTATATCTGAGCATGTGTATATGGATCTTGCTCTAAAATTTACCTTGCTCTAAAATTTACCTTTTAAACGTAGTTTTATTTCTCATGTTATGGCAAATATTTACATCTTTCTATTTAAATTTAAAATGTTTAAATCAGTTGACTGAAATTATATTTTTAAGTTGCTTAATTTAATGAAAATTTTTTAATCGGAATTATATTTATATTTTGTGATGTTTTATAGCAGTATATTTTCCTTCGATATTCAGTCCAGTCATTTAAGTTGAACATGTGTCAATAATAAGGACAAGGATAAAGATGATATTCTACGGCAGGGATAGGCATTAAGTCGATCGTGATCGACCAGTTGACCATCAAGACATTTTGGTGTGACCACCTTTAATAAGACCTAAGTCGTGCATGCTAAAAGAAACTTTTTGGAACCAACCTCAGCAAGAATGGAGAATCGGATTTTCACAAAAGATGCGACTGCGTTTACCTAAGCAAATGATTCGATAAATGCGTAGACTACACCTGTAGGGGAGACCAGGGCAAGATGGCAGTATTTGGAGATGTTATTTAAATTGGTGATTTTTTTATATGGTAAAATTTGTCTATGATATAATTATAAACACCATACAATCTAAAAACTGTTGCAAAGAAGAATTTTTTTTAAATTTAATCTGATGGCTACGTTAGCCATCTCATTAAGGGTTGGCATTCTCAAATTTCGAATTTGAACTCTTGTCCCTCTAAAGACCCACCCCGTGCAGGAACTAATGCTCATTAAATCTACCGCAGCTGAAAGTCCTCACGTTTGCAATATGAAGAAATTTGAGGTGAGGGTTGACAACGCAGACAACACACAACCTTATCGCTTAGCCGTGGCTCAGTGGCGTAACGTACACCCCCGCATTGTTGCCACTGCCGTGGCTCAAAATTTGTAAATCCGCCTCCAATAGTTTTCTTGTTGCTTCAGACTACAATGTACAAAAATGTGTCCTTAATCAAACCAGAACTTAGAAATAATGTAAAAACAGCAAGGAATCATTAAACATAATTTTTTAAAATGAAAACTCAGCAATCTTGAAATAAATTCCGACAGGAAAATTTGCTGTCAACGAAAGTTTATTTAAATACATAAAAACATGCACATCAAAAATGCATTTCCTGTAACGAAATCTAAAATTTAATTTTTGCAGTCCTATTAATCATTTGCGCTCAATTGCCAAGGCAATACATACGGGGAAGTAAAACAGGGTCAAATACCAGAAATGTAGAATGATGATTCAAGTATAATTTTTCTTTGGTCGTCCTAATAATAAATTATATCCAAATACGGTTAATAACATTTTATAAATTAGCGAAATTCTTGTCAAAACCTTTCCTCAAAAATAATAAAACATAGTAAATATTAATAACTTTTAAAAATTTTTCAAAACGTGATGCAATATTTATTTTCTTTTTTACAACTTAAGATCCAGATTGACATTTCAATCACTCTAAATGCAAATTTATATGTTTCATTATGCACACTGACAGCTTTAGCAGTTCCACAATACATAACCCAACG
>BMAO01000511.1:0-85409 GCA_019973975.1 Trichonephila clavata
TTCCGAAATCCGTTCTTAGTGGATCTCTACAAAAACAAAGTAACATACCTGCCAAATTTCAAGTATGTACGTCCAATAGTTCCAGATATCTGGTGATGAGCAAGTGAGTCGTTTTCCTCCTATATATAAGATACAGATACGCCTTCTAATATAATATATTACAAGAACTTTAACCGTAACCACATAATAAATGAGTCATCAAATTAAAATACAAGTTAGAATAAAAGCGATAATAATTCATTCGAATAATATCAATCTTATTTTTGAATTCTTCAGTACACTTTCGATTTTTTTCTAAGCTTCATGTCTTACAACTTTCGTTTTTAAAAAGAAAGGGGAAAAAATTTAACTAAACGTATTCTTCCACATTTTATTCTTAGGTCATGAATTATTAATGTTTCACGTAAATGAAATTCCAACAGCTTATACATATAAAAAACTCAAAGCCGTACTGTTTAATCTAAAATAATTAAAGTACGCTTCAAGTTGCATGCTCTAGAGACTTGAAAAAGAGAGGCTGTATTCGTTTGCACAAACATCAAAAGGATTGAAGCATTCCTTGTTTTTTTATATTCTTTTAATTTAAATACATCTTGCAAGTACATTGAAATATTTTAGTAAAATGAAATGTATTTTCTTTATGGAGAGATGCGAACTTTCATACAAACAGTAAGATATAAAACCAGTGGTTGAACTTATATATTGTATCATTTTTGGTAGAACTCTTCAGAAAATGTAATTGTATTTGAAATTTTATTGGGAGTTTTTTCTACTACTAACTACAAAGTTTGACCTTATTTTGCTATGTACTAACCACTAAGAAGGGCTTTTGCTTGGTCATTGTATAAGTTGTCATCTGACCGAGTTTTAAATTAACACTTTCATGACGTGTGTGTGTGTGTATGTGTGATATATGCACCAGTCTAAAAACCACTTATTGGACGGCAAGCCGTTCAATGCGCTTTTCCGTGTGGATGGTCAATCCTGTTAAACTAGTATGAAACGAGATTCACCACTGTATCATCCGGCTCCCGGTGACATTTGAGGAGGATAAATATGCGACACACCCGTCTTTACGATGTTTCCTGTTTTTCAGTAAGTCATCGCGAAAAGATTAAAGTAATATACCATGAGTTAAGTCCCGTGTTGTTGCTAATGCCACCAGACTGAAGGTGTCAGTCAGTATGTTGCCTACGAAATCCACTGTTGAAAATAGCTAGATGTACGCTTGTCGTAGTTTTGAGCACTACACGGGTGACAGAACGACTTAGCCCGGTTCCACCCCAATTTTGAGGGAGAATAACCTGGATGTGGTAAGCGGCCTTCACCTCTTTTCCCCTTCCACCAACCTTGCGGCTCGATATCTATTTAGTGTATACCCTGTCCCACATGCACTAAACATTTACAAACTCCCATGTCTTCCCCGGGATTTGAACTCAGGCCCTCGACACACCAATCAGCATCACTAACCACTATACCGGCTTTGAACCCGGATAAAGGTTTTGAATACCCTATATTGACATTTATACAGGGGTCACGAAAGGTCAGTAAGGAACTTTACGTGTTCGTCTGGAAAACGAAGACGAACAATATTTACATAGGAAGTTGTATCCAAAAATCAATCCATTCGGTGCAATATCCACTCGACCACAAGCAATGAAAGGTAGTCAGTTGATAGGGGCATTAAAAGGACGTAATTGACAAATCTAGCTTAACGATACATACGAAGGAAATAAGCATGTTTACAGGTGATAAATACGCCTACCGAAGCATTGAAGTAGTAGGCAAAAATAAATTAAAAGGTTACTTATAATATTAGCTACCCCGTTTATGGAAAAGCTCTGTTGATTTGCAACGGCACGTATAATCCTATCTTGTTCTCCTATTTTCAGTCATTCAAAATTATTTATTTCTAAAATATTTGTAGCCTTTTATGAAAGTTTTACAGCCGATATGTGGTAAATACTTCCTATAAAGTTTGAATAAGAAAACAGAGAATTATGGGGGACGTAATATTAAGTCATTTTAGTAAGTCAATTATTAAGTTTCGTCATTTTTTTTGACATGGAAAGTTTATTGCTGAAAAAAATACATCATAGAATCATGAACATTATACCTTGTATTGTTTTTTTGACATAGCTGCTGACATTTGAATTTGTTGAAACCACTTGGTAAAACTCAGTTCCTTCTCAATCACGGAAATTGTCGCACATTCTACTCCAACTTAGCATTTCTTTGGAAGAATTCTTTCAGCACTAACGAACTGAGTTGCATCCATGTCAATTACGTGGCCTTGGTTTCTGGGATAAAGTGGTGTGTTATGTGTTATCGCCTCTGATGACTGAACAGGAACTCGTTACCATCTCGCTCTTCCCGCAGCAAGTGATTGAGGCCGATTCCCATTTTTGCCCCCTTGTAATTCAGCCAGGTGCCTTGGCACCCATTTTACAGATACATTTCAATAAGCCAATAAATAATGGGGCATGTAATGGGCCTAAGCACTATCAATACGCTGTGTGGATGCCACTCTGGCATCATTATACGGCTAACACAATGTCCTGTATTTTACGGGTAGAGTAGGGAATGGTATATTTAGTAATACTCACAGGAATGACTTTAAAATCCACATCAGGAATGCTGACCACGGTTCCGTCTTTAGATCAGAACTCATTGCTATCAGTGGTGCTCTCGATCTTGCTCTCATCTCTAATAAATACAGTATCTGGATCCTGACGCCGTGTAGGGGAGCGATGCATGTTAAATCTGTCGAGAGTTCAAACGTCCTCCCATTTGTGTGGTGTTGTAGTTAGGAGAGAGAGTGCCAGCTCAGGTGTGGTCCTCGACACTTGTCTATGGTTCAAAATTACGAGGTCCGTCGACAAAAGCTCTCTTGTAGCTTAACAGTGCGACGTTAATGTTCCCTCACTCTTTCATCTAGATCCTGACAGAAAGCACGAGCTCCATCCAATATTTGTATAATTAGCCCATGATTATGGACAGTCTGAATATTATTTCGGTATTGTCTAGGCTTGGTCAGAGGAAACAAGTGTGTCTCCAGTGGATACTCGTGGGTGTGCCTGGGAACGAGATCACTGATGAACTAGCTAGTAGGGGCTATGCTCCCTCTGACCCTCTGTCTTGAGCCATACTGAAATTCCTTCCTTCCACAGAGTTAAAATGAATCTGACTTGATGAAATCCTCCCGATTACCACTAGTATATAGCTAAAAGTGCTGGCCTATCTCTACAGTCGGGAGATTCAGGTCTCTTCAAACGGCCTTGGTGCGCTTTAGAAGCAATCACCTACATGGTATGACCTTTGTGCAGGGGTTAAGTCCTTCTTTACCTGTCCCTGCTCTCTCTTCGCTTCTCTCGCTTATCTTCCGGACTGCTGGGGCATATTCCTGGGACAATTGTTTGATGAGCAGGAGCTGGCTTGTGACATTCTTTTGCTGAAAGGTCAAATAGACTCTGTGTAAGCTTTCCTGCCCCAAGGGATTTAAAATAACAACCTGTATTCGAGGAAAGTTGTTTTCATTAGTGAACATGGACGGTCGCCCACCTCGACTTCTGTCCTCTACACTCTGCCTCGCTTCACTCAACACGCAACACCAGTGACTAGCAATTTAACGTGACATGGCCTTTTTACTATACGCTTTCTTCAGGTGTTCACGGATAACGGATGCACTAAATTCACACTCCCATTCATACCAGATAGCACTTTCATTTGCGGCCACGTTGTCAGCCTACATCAGACTACAATCGTGTTTTGAACTCGACTAATAGCGCGGGACTCCTATGTATTGCTACTCTCTTCTTCGATGCTCTGAGTATGTGTCATTCCTCAATCACTAACGCTCTTTCACCCATTTATCCAGAATTGGATGTGGTTTCTTATAGGGATTGTTTTTTTTTCACTCGGTGTACCATCTTTTCTGCAAAAAATAAATAAATAAATAATAATAATAATGAGAAACTTACTTTACTAACGTCCCTAGGGGAAAAATATTTAAACCAATATGTGACGGATCTCTACGCGCTTCACTAATCTTCTCAAAATTTATTTTAAGTTTTATTTATTTCAACCAATCTCCACCGGGAGCCAAAGCGTGATTTATGCAAATGAGATATTTTATATAAGTTCGGGTTTAGCGAGTTATCAGAGGAGGATGAAATGAAATGAGTAATAGTTGTCAAGTGAAGAAATAGATTTCGTAAAGAAAAGTGAATCGCGAAGCGTCGGTAATCCAACTTGCAGTTGTTGATGAAATTAGTCCGTAGAAAAGCTACGAGAAAAGCTGAAGATAGGCTTTGTATATTAAAGAAGGAATTCTAGCTTTGATCCAATCCAATCAAGATCCAAGTACAAGACGAACCTGCCGTAGTTTAAGAATTCAGGTTAGTGTTTCAAGAATTGTAATTACGTATACTGTGTAGTTGTAATTGTACGCGCTTATCCTTCGTGGATTCAGTTTAGATTTCGTAGTTCCGCAATTAGTGACCCCTTCTCATTCTCCACTGTATTTTATTGTTCTTATATTTGAATAGTGTATATGACCTTCCTAGATTAAGAAAAATTAATAAATATTGTTATTTGTAAATGTATCTTGTGAATTCGTTAACTCGCTTACACATTTAAGTATGAGTAATACTAGACGAGATGAGGATAATGTTAGGGGAGGTTATAATACACGACAAATATATACGTAACAAGCAATTTACAAGAAAACTTTTTATAAGTCAATTTCTACTTAGGTTAACAAAGAAAAATTTTATTTCAGTTACTTTTTATTAAATTGTTACAATCAACACAACACACACAACACAATATATAAATATGTGTATACATATGACAGAATCACATTATTAAGTGACAAAATAGAAAGTGATTTTTTTCACATAAACAAAAAAATATATATATATTCCATTTCTCTTTCTGTTTATGGTATTGACTATTCTTTTTGTTTTTTACTATTTTTTCATAAAATAAATTTAATTATTCTAATAAAATAGTGCATTAACAAAGAAATCACATTCTGAGAAATTAGGCCGTCTAAAATGGGTTTAGAACCCATGACCTTTGGATTAGAAGTTCAAAGCGCTATGCATTGCGTTACAGGAACACAACGAGCAGTTTTCCTTCTTATATATGGTGTTGGACTTTCATTTTTATTTGTTACTATTTATTCATTAATTCTATTTAATTAATGAATTGATATTTGAAAAAATTATATTAGCATCAAGTGTCATCCACTACAAGTTTAAAAAAAAAACGTATTTGAACTTGAATGGATGAATAGAAAGTATTTTATTAACGATTGAAAATTTGAACAATATATATATATATATATATATATAGAAAGACAGTGAACTTTAATAGTAGGAATTAAAAAAAGGAAGAAATATATGTGTTCCAAATATATAAAACAAAATAAATCCTTAGTAACGTTTCTACTTTAAAGAATAAAAATATATTCTTTTTAATCTTTGACAAAAGTCCAAACATTTATACGTAAAAAATGAAATAGAGATACAAAAAGGCTTGAGACTCATACATATTTATGAAAAATAAAGACAACAGTAACTCAGCTTAAAATAAGGCAATTAAAATTAATTTTGTAAACATCAAGATTTATGAAGGATATTTCAATTTTTTGCCACAGATTAGGCACTTAAATAGATTTTTTTAGTTTATGATATTCCTTTTTATTATATATGTATATTGAAGTGTAAAAAGTTTCTTCAAAGGTGTTTTGATATTATACGACTACCGTGCCAGCTTTTCTTATTTTTAAACAGCAAGGTTAAAATTGAGTTGTGAGTTGAGTCATAATTGCATTAAAGTTCGTTTCATGTGCTATAATAGTAGTTAAAACACTGTAAATGGACCTCTTTTTCAATTTCTACTATTAACTCACTCTCTCCCTATATTTATTTATTTGTTTATATATATTGTTAAAATTTTTAATCGTTAATAAAATACTTTCTATTCATCCAATCACGTTCAAATAAATTTTTTAACTCGTAATGGATGACATTTGATGTCAACACAGTTTTCAAATATTATTTCATTAATTAAATTAAAGTAATTAAATTAATTACCAGTTTTCGACGCACACTCAGATCCGTCTCCATTGTTGTAACAATGTAACTGTTAAAAAAATGACAAAAGTTGGCGTCGAAAACCGGTTTTTCAGCCAAACTATCCGAACCGGGTGTGCATTGTTGCAGCATTGCAGACAAATCATGCTCTCTTTGCACACAATTCTTACTATTAGTTCACTTCTCTCCTTATATATATATATATATATATCTTGTTCAAATTTTCAATCGTTAATAAAATACTTTCTCTTCATCCATTCAGAGTAGGAATTGACTTAATATATATATATATATCATATATATATATATATATATTATCCTATGTATTTTTTCATTTTATGATACTGTTTATATATATATATATATATATATATATATATATGTATTACGTGTTTTCACGAAGGGATATAAAATTTTATTAAATGCCAGTTTAACAATGAAGTATTCATCACCTGATCGTGATTCATTATGACTTATGTAGTAAATAGCCAGCGTGTAGGTTCTTCAAAAGGACAAAGTTTTGTTAATCATGGGACACTCTTCATAAAAATATTTTTTTGTTAACTTTAGAAGAAATGTACTATTATATATATATATATATATATATATATATAGTATATACTCCAATCTTAGTTCTTTTGCATAACCTAGAGTTATTAAAATGTCACACATTTTAACAATGTAGACATTTCCTTTGAAGTAAAAAAAAAAAACTTTGCAAAGAAAAGAGTTATTTATAATTTAAATAGCTCAGTGTTTCGACACTTTCACTTACATTTTTACTTTCTAAGATAAGCTAAACAATAATGTGTCGCTTAATTTCGAAGGATGAAAAAAAATGCATTTTAACATGATAAAAAAATTGCACACGTAAGATTCTTTCTTAAAACACTTTAAATTAACATTATTGATCGCATTTTTTTCACTCAAGTCAAAATAGGATAAAAAATTTTTCAAAAGGCGTAAGAAGCTTTTAAAATGAATAGTGTCACTGCGGGGATTTTATTAAAAGACATTTTTAAATCTTATTACGACGACTAAAATATTTTTTAAAGTGTAAAATGAATTAGTAGCGCACATCTTCAAGATCTATGGGATGAAATGGTCATTTGAAAACTGATTGAAATGTTGAATGTCATCGTAATATTTAAAATAAATATTTTTTTTTAGTTAAGAAGAATTTTTAGAATTTCTTCAGTGTGGAAGTTATGTGAGCTCAAAAATTATATATATGTTTGTGGAAGTTATTCAAAGGAATAAGAAATTAAAATTGGATTTCACTAAAAGTACTGAAGGGTACTGAAGTTAAATTAGCATAAATATCTCTGTGATCTGCTAAGAATACTTTAAGACAGTGGTCCTCAAAGTTTTTTAACTCACGGAACCCCTAGAAACCCTATAACTAGAAAATATTTCCGGGAACTCGATTATATACCCATACTTATAAGAATATATCTCAAAATATTATTTTATGTAGATCAACATGTTATAGGCACTTTATGTAAAGGCAATTTTAAAAAAGTATTGCATTTATTATTAGAAAATTCTAATCTAGGTTTTTAAATATAATTTTCTCATTAATAATATTAGTTTGTGATTCAAGCGTCACTTTCCCATGCATTATATTTTGTAACTGGGATACGTGGTGGCTTTTTTTCACACGATCTGTCGAAGTCTTGGTCTAATGAAATTAAATTCAATCGCATTACATTTTCTGAATTTTATTTGTTTTTGTAACCACTTACGTTGAGAAATGTATTTCACTTAAACACAATTTTCTGAATGGCATTAAAATGTTTATAGCTGTGTGAGAAGTCCCATGTATTTCGTATGAGAGAGAAAGAGAGAATTAGCAACCTAAATTTTAGAAGCTACTCTTTTTTTCTTTTTTTTTTGTGTGTGTGCTTAAATTTAGATTTTAACATGAGCACTATTGGTATGTTGTTCTCTTTCCTTCATTATATGTGTTGTTTTCCTCAAATTTAAAAAGGTTTATTTTCTATTAGAAAACTACTTAGTTTTGCAAGATATTGTGCTAGCTAACGAATATAAAATTATCTAGGGGAACTTGAGATAGTAAGGAATAGGATATTCGTAATCTTGTAGGAAGTGCATACATCAAAAGATGAAGCGTTTTAATATTCTTTTATTATATTAAAATAAAAGTGTTTAAAAAGTGCTACAAAATAAAGTTATTATATATATATAAATTTTCAATTTTATTGTATAGCGGGGATGAGCTTTAGATACTTGTAACTATGCAAACTTCATATAGAATGTGAATCCATTTTGCCCCCATACATATTTATTTCTTCTAATTTTTTTTAATTGTGACACGGGGAACCCCGTGGATCTGTGGAACACATTTTGAAGACCACTGCTCTAAAATTAATAAATGAAATAAACAATATAATTTTAAAGAACCAAAGTCATTGAAAAATAGGTTATAATTTTGTTACATCTATTGAAACTGAATGAGGATGACCACATCCGACATTCAAAAACTACAGTTTAATATCAGCCCAAATCCTTCGTTCCTTTGCGTTCTATATAATTCACTTAAGAACCTTGACCTAAGATATCCTCCGCTCTTTGAGGTGAGTGTAACAATATTCTGCAAGATGAAGCACGTACTTCCTACTGGAAGCACATGTTTAGGGCTTTATATAAAGTTAGATCATACTTACTTGCATGCTATATTGAAATGTAAATTATTAACTAATGCTCACATGTTTATTACTCCATAGCCACCCATGATATTTTCTTAACATTCTTAGTCAAATTAAAATGTAATAAATATCTGCCTCTTCTTTATGATGTGGATTCGAACAATTACCATTCTAATTCTTAATTATTTTACTCTTATTGTGAGCGGAGGTAATTTATGTAATTAACTTTTTCTAATTTTCTCTATTAATATCGTGAAGGAATCTTAATGTATCATTAAAGTGAGTGATGTGTATTGTTAATTGTTGTTTAGTAGACTAAAAATGCAAATTCCCTAAATCTGAATATTTTTGAAAATGTGTTTCTTTTATAAAATCTAGAAAAATAAATTTAAAGAATACAAAATATCAGAAAAAATGACTCATTTTGTTTATCTTCAGAGACAGGGTTCTGAAAAATATTTTAATACTATTATTTTTAAAATTACATTACTAGTTTTAACTTCAGCTTGTTATACAATTTCTAAGAGATGCATTTTATTCTTGAATACTAGATATCCAGAATCGGAATTTTATATAAAAATCACAGAATTTTTGATGAACCTTTACTCACTTATGCACTTTATACATTTTTTTTCTTGAATCATCATTTCTGAAAATTATAAAAAGCATCAGAGAAAGAGAGTGAAAAATTAAAGTTATACACACACTTTTCAAATTTTCCATGTAACGTATAGCATTTTTGAATAATTCATTGCCTTCTAATGATATTCTATTGAAACAAAATCAGATTGGCTCAAGTGTAGTATAGGGGGAGGGGGATTTCGATATGGCGATTTTTCTTTGGATTTGGCGATTTTTATATAGATATTATGGTGAGAATATGAATTCATTCTGCCTTCCGGGCACCTATTGCTAAATGAAGTAGCTTGGCGATCGATTTTGGACGCCAAAAAAATTAACATCGCCAAGGGCCCCCTATACTACACTTTAACCAATTATATTTTAATAATCACAAAATAAAATAAAATATTTTTAAGAATATTAAATGTTTAAACCGGGAGAGAGATCGGGAGAGTTATCCCAGGCTCACGAAATCTTTAATTCTGGGAAAACTGACTGTTTGTTACCAAAGACGTCAGTATCCTTCATCCTCCTTTACAACAGCCTTCATGATAACTCAAATATCTTTGTCACATACCTACCTCTTGTTTTAGGAGAGGAAATTGTTTCTAAGGTATTTGGGGTGACTGAGTTCCCCACGTGATCACATTCATTCCGAAATATTTTCTATGAACAGAGTCTACATTTCTATAGTGTGCACTACTTAGAGGATTCGATTGTTGTGTTTGATTCGTTATGGCTTATAAATGTAAACTAACATAATATATAAAAGAAATGGAGTATCAGCGATGTATATTGGATGAAGTTGAAACTTCGGAAAAAGAAATTGAGGGGTCAAACAAAGGAAGAAGAACCTGATGAAATAATGAATAGTAATCTTGATAACGAAAGCAAATTTAACAAAATCTAGGAACCATGGAACATTTGTATCAAAAGGAAGATTTAGCAAATGTTACCTAAAGATCTCCATCAAAAAAGATGTGAAATCAGAAGTGTACCACATGACTCCAGCATCCGTTCTAAAAGAGACAAGCAAGAAAAAGTTCAATATAAGGACAATAAAACTACAATAGCTTACACAAAATATGATAGTATTGTCAACAAAAATCATTCCAGTAACATTAGCGAAAAGTGTCTGTAATTTGTATACTTTATTAAAGTCAAACAAACATGAAATATTTTATTTCAGTTTGATTGGATTTTTTTCTCAAATTATCAAAGAAAATTTTAAAAGTCCTTAAAAGCAGGTAAGTATACTTTCTTTTTAGTAAATTATTCTCTGAAATTGCTATTTTTTATTGTGAACAATAAAAATAATTATAGAAAACGGATTGGGATGACTACGTCATTCCGCGCGACAATTAATATCAGCATCGAGTGCGCTAATTCTCCCAGGTTAGTAAGGCTTTCTCAAATGGAATACTGTAAAATATGGTTAAAAAAGAACGTGGAAAGTCACGCTATAGAAGTGAAACTTCTTTGGCGACATTGGTCGTAAATGCAGGAATAGATCTAATTATATTAAACTGCTGAGATAACTTTAATCAAATAAAATTCGAACTTCATTTATTGTATGAAAATATTTTTATTCAATTTCCTGCATCATTTTCCAAGAAAGACACAATAGGTGTGTGGTAACTAAAGTAGGATATAAAAATCCACGATTGTAGTCAATCAAGAAAATGTGAGAAAACTGCATCAATCGTGGTTCCGTATATTGTTTTTCCTTCTTTAGAATCAGTATTCATTGTCCAATTCAGTGTCTGTTTCAAGAATTCAATGAGTGGCTTTGCTTCTTCTGAAGCAAAATTAACATTAAATCTCCAATTAAGACAATCGGCTTTTAATCATCATCGGATCCAATGATTGCAGCAGCCTCTGATGTGTACAGCACTAAAACTTTATGGATAAAGATGATAAAAGCTGCGACAGAACTACCTGGTGATACATAGACTTTCGCCAGGAATTGCTGCTAATTTTGCTTTTTTTTTCTTTCACGAAAATCTTTTCCTCTTTTTGCATTTGTTCTAGGCTATCTGACCAGAATTTATTTTGATTCAATGGAAATAAAAATTAATATTATAAACTTAATGCATCACTAACAGAAGTCACTGTGTTTGTTTACAAGACGTTATTCATAGCGATTCTGGAGCGAACGTTAGTGACATATACACAATGCCCCAGACACTCCTGTAACGGGCAGAGCCATATAATGGTAATATTTTGGGTGCGTTCATTCGTTGAAAACGGCACGTTTATTACATAAAAACTACGAAAATACGCCACGCGAGTTCGTTACAAGAGTAGCAAGGGTACTTTTGATGCACCCCTTAGCAATCGTCCAACTTTTTCATGAATATGACGCAAGTCACGTGTTGTACTCCCCCCTCCGCTCTATTTTCCTCCTGCTCGATTTGTCTCGAAATTCATATTCCTGTGGTGACTGTGAGCGCCGAACTGTCAGTACTGCCCCTCTGACGTTGCGCACTTATTACCAGATATCGGTCTTGGCGAAGGGTTGTGTTTCTTGGTCGACCTGATACTGGTTGTCGAGTAACATCTCCCGTTCTTTTAAACATCTGCCACAGTCTTGAGATCACAGACTGGTCCACATTCAGAATTCGAGACACTTCAGTTTGTGATCGTGAGGATTCCAGCATTCCAACGATTCTTGATTTCGTAAACATGTTCAATTGGCGTCTTTGTGCCATCATTCACTTTGTTTGATGGTTAACAACGTTCCTTCGCACAGCAGTTGCACGAAACTTGTCTTAACTGCCTATGCTGCGTGAATCGGTTTCTCCACGTTCCGACATGCGCCGGTGTTTCGTGCAGGACATAGTCGACTGAAAAGTTTTCATAAACCAATGTTTCTTCCTTCACCCAATTAATATCCGCAAGAAATTTGGAATAATTTTAGGAATATTTACTCCATGTTTTTCGCATTTTACGATTTATGCTTAACTTTTGGACACCAGTGTACTATAAGTTTAAAAAAATATTTGAACTGGATTGGATGAATAGAAAGTATTTTATTAACGATTGAAAATTTGTACAAGATAAATATATATATATATATATAGAAATATAGAGAGAGTGTGAGCTAATAGAAGGAATTGAAAAAGTAATGTCTGATTTCAAAGCTCAAATGTAATTCTTAGTAAAAATAAGATTTAATTATTGCTTGGATTGTGTTTGAAATGCAGCAAATTTTCAAAACTTAGATCGTACTTTCCAAAACACATTGATTGAACTCAATGTTTTATCAGCTCCTAATGATCTATTTCTTTCTGCTCTATAGGTTGACTGAAAAGACATTACTTGCAATCAAGCAATTGAAGTCTTCATTTATTCTCTTTGAAAGACGAAATCTCCTGGTTTATGAAAGTATACATAAAAGAAGTCTAATTTTTGGATTCAAGAAATCTAATCAAAAAGTAGAGCCAAGTTTTTTCATGGAAAATTAAATCTCTTGATATTTTAATAAGGCAATAAGGGATAAAAATGTCTCATAACAGGAATGATAATATATATGTATATATTATCATTATAGTTTCATTAAACATATGTACTTGTGTCATCAATAAAAGTTTATGCACATTTGTAGTATTAGCCTTTTTAGTGCATTAAGTCAAATGCGAAATGTTGAATTTAAATCATAAATTTCATGAATTTGTTGGTTTCGGTTTGATTATTAAATATAAATTAGTCATTGATACACGAAAACAATTATTAAAAGATATTTTATCAATTATTCACAAGAATTTATTTCATTTTTTTAGAAAACACTACTTCTCTATAAATTCAAATAATTTATTATATATTTGTTGAAAAATTATAGTGAATACTAAACTGAAAATGATACATGCCTGAAAGTAAACAATGACTATATATTTTTATCAGATATTGAGAATTAATAAAAAAAACCACAAAAATCTTTAAAATTTATTTAATGATCATACTTATACATAATGTTCAACTGAATGTATTTCAATAAATATCAAAAATGATTATATACAGGTTTTTTTAGTCATTTTTATTAAGAGATTTAAGGTATCCGTCTGGTTGCGACAACTTTTCTTTTAAAAAAAGGAGATATGGGGATTTTTTTGTTATTTTAGAATTGTTTAGTGCATTCTAAGAAAAATGTGCTAAAATTAAGAAGAGAAAAAGAAATTATTACTACTAAAATAGAAAGAAATAGGTAAAAATTGACAAAAAATAGCATAAACGCGGTCCATTCTGCACCAAAGGTTTATGAGCAAATTTTCAACTTTTTCAATCTAATGTGTTGCTATATTATTCAATTTTGAAATGACCGTTAGAATAAGAGATATTTTCTTTTTTACACAAACTAGAGCACTTTATATTGGTTACTATATGAGAATGCTTAAAAAGACAGCGATTCACATAAGGGACTGTAAATTTTGTAATAAAACAGTGATTGATAAATCTGAAGGTTAAAAAAATTCTACTATTATACAGGACTTACAGAAAAAATTTCAGTTAATTATGTTCAAAAATTTTTTAGCAATCGCTGACCCCGTTTGATTATTTTCAAAAAATCACATTTCGAGTAAAACGCGTTTTAAAGTATGACATCCTCCTTAAAGTAAAGGCATCTGCTTTGAATAAAACACTTGTAGTTTTTATTCTAGTAAGCGGAAAATGATAAACGTGGTATTTTTATAAAGCTAATAAGATGGCCCATAAATAAAAATCATAATAAAAATTTGTTAATTTTTGGCAAAATTCACAGTTTTAGGGTAGTAACAGATTTAAAGGGCTTTGACTTAACTTTTTAATAACAAAACAAATAAAAAAATTAAAGAGTAAACATTGCGTTTTCTTTAAAAAGTAAAAAGAAAAGAAAAGAAAGACAATAATTAAAAAGAAAAAAAATGAAACAAACTCTTCTATATCTACATATCTATATCTTAATGAACTGAATATGAAATTAAGAAATCATATGCTCACATTAAAAAGGTTTAAAAATCAGGGATATGTAAATTATATATTTTGCTATGTTTAAAACAATAATTAGAGTAAAAGATCAAGAAAACAGTATTTGAATATTATAAAGACGTTCGAACCCTACTGTGATTCCTTTATACTCTTTGGTGATTATCAAAATCGTTAAATGACTAGTGCAATTTTTCGGTGGAATGACGATTTGTTTTATTTTAAATTTTAAATAGATGGATTTTCTACTTTCTAAAAATACCTAGCTTTTATTTGTACTCTAATTATTTACAATGTTATACTAGATTTTGCATCAAGTGAGAGTGAATATGAGGTTTTGATATATATAGAGAGAGAATTGAAGAATATTGAAGAAATGTATGTACACAGAACACTTTTTATGTTTTTTACAATCTTAAAAACATATAACATATGTATTAATACAAACAAAACTCAAATCTTCAAGTAAGATCTAGTTTTTATCTTTCTGGAAGTTACCCACAAACAATAATTTCTTTACTATTTGTAGCTATTGTTGTGTTTGTAAGTTTATTTTCTTAGCAGTCTATATGACACCTTGAAAGAGCTTTTTTCCAAATTTTTTATGTATATTTTAAATATGTTAGTAAATGTTTGGAACTTAATATGACTTTTTGCAAAACTTAAGAGTTAAGGAAAAATTTGGAAGTTTAAGAATATTAATTAGAATTTCCAGTTTTATATAAATTGTTGAAATAAGGATAATAATTTCTTTTCTCTAAATGCAGATTTAGTAGATGCTGTAATATTTTGAAAATGTTTACTGAGCAGAAAAATGTAGCAATATTTACGAACTATATTTTAGTTTCCAAGTATCGTATTAACATAAAGTATAATATTATTTTTCTTTCTTTGAATAATTTGCATTTTTATGTGTATTACGTTTCTTCGAACAGTTAGACTCAACAACAAATACAGACTTGATAAATTAAATCATGAATGAAATTGTTGGTTTTCTAACAATTACCAATCTGTATAATGTCAATTGCTGAAAATAATGCTATTTTGTATGATGTTATTTGTCAATTAGCCATATTAAAAAAAAATTGGTATGCAATTTACTAAAGTGGTACAAGAATTCATTTAATTGGGTGCATTAAGCCTTAAATTATAAGCGGGAATGAAGTTTTATACTATTTCTAAATGAAGATTATTTTTTCACTCCTCATTTAAGACTTCTGTATAAACGTAATACCGAAGGAATATATAGTTTCTTTTAATAACTAAAAACTCCCCAAATGTTTTTTCTTACAGTTTTAAAAATTTCAAAGAACTGATCAGAACACCTTTTTTGTTCAGGATAAAGCGAAATTGTTAGATGCATTCTAATAGAAAAATTATTGTGAATAGGAATGCTAAGATGAAAATAGTTGCCATTCATTATTGTAGTTTGTCGTAGATTTAGAGCAGGGGTGGGCAGACTTTTATAGATTACAGACTTCTGATATTTTTAAATTGTTGCGTTCCACACAGTGACGTAGGTGCGACCATTCTGTATTCAAATTGTTTCTTAACGTTTATTTTTAATATTGTCTCCGCTTTTCAAAAATGGCAGATTACTATTACACAGTACTTCCTGTACGTATTCATTGCAGTGAGCAGGGAACAGACGTAAACCAATGAATACGGAACCGATGTATGCTCTTAATTTGTTCACTGCTGTGTCCCGCACCATCACGGGACATGGCATCAACACAAGAACCAAATCCTGTAGTAGCTTGGATGTGGGATAATGTCTCAATAGCTAATCTCTAGCTATTGCGGGTGTTACGTTGATCGGGGTTCGATGATTTTATGCAAATCAGTCGCAAACAACAAGACAGTTCTTTAAGAGCGATGATAATTTATTGTCGAAAATCAATCCTTGAATCACAGGATTCAACAGCAAAATTCGCAGAATGAATATCATAAGGATTTCACACCTTCAACAGCACTTAGACACAATTATCAGTACCTAAAATCCACGGATATATAAGCTTATTCACAAGCACAGCCGAGCTAATCACGGTTAAGGCAAGTTTACTAATCTCTAGTCAAAACCAGACTAACTGCTACGGCGAGTATTGCTCTATTTATAGCCGTGGTGAAAACTTTGAGAAAGATGCACTTGTGTGTGTGTGTGTGTGTGTGTGTGTGCCATAGATCGGGAAATTAATGGATTTCTCCACACATTTCTAGAAGAATCCAGAGTGTCCCGAACTCGCCAACATGGTCGCCAAATTTGTCGCCAACCTGGTCGCCAAAAATGATGCAACTTAGCCCTATCGCTAATATTTCGCCAAGTCCCTATTGAATCGCCATTATAACGTAAGGGACGGCGTTGCTTGTGAATATTACAGATTTAACATAAAATAAGTATAACGTAGAGTAATATAAATGCATTACACATCCAAATATAGATTATTTACTCTATTTTATAAAAATTCATAACACGGTAAAGCAGATCATCAATATGTAATCTCCCGTTCAGTAGGTGTGTGGAGAGAAACTCATTTCTTCGTCTGGCATCGCAGTGTGATCGCGTATTCCCCTTACTGTGGCAGTGAACATGTTAAGTGTCATCGCGTGCTTCCAAAGGTACACTTGTCGTCCACACAATTATCGAATCATTTGCAAAAGTAAACACAATCGCATCGATTGTGAGAAGCCGATTCTCCAGTCTAACTGGCGTTGGTATTCCATAAATATGTTTCTTTTAGTATGCGCGTCATAGATCTAAGAAAGGTGGTCACCCCAAAATGTATTGAAGGTCCATTGGTCGATCGCGATCGACTTAATGTCTATTCCTGATTTAGAGCAATACAACTTAAGTAGAAGATGAAAACACCCAACTCCTTTCTTACACGATTTTGAAATAACACGTTAAACGAATTAATTTTTTTTTTACACAAGCTTTTTGTTCTAGCACAAATCCCAAAAAAATGTGATATTCATGCCTTTTGAAATAACATGATTTGATAGAATTCATGACAGTTTATGATTACAGTAGAACGTCGTTTATCCGAATCAATTGGGACGGGACACCGTTCGGATAACCAAAAACCGAATGCGATCCATCAGTATATGAAACCATACACTATTATGAATTTGGGAAATCATCACATGCGGGAAACGTGCTTGAAGAAAAAGCAAAATAAGTGCAAAATGTCGTAATTTTACCTTTATTGTGGAAAATAATCATTTATTTTTCACTGTACCATTGTACATCTTCGTTTTTACACTGCAAGGTCTGATTTTCTTGAGCAGAAGCAGTTGAGTAGGACAGCACTCTGATTGTTGTTCGTACCACTCTATAGCTATCTCAAACGCAGAAAACGTGACAGCATTTAATGAACCTTAGCTACTTTCGTTGTTGTTGTTGTCCTCGTCTTCATCCGTTTCATCGTCGACAGGGTAGGATTCTTCTTGGAATCTCGGAAGTTGCAACCTTGTCATCATTTAGCATTTGAAATCCACAGTCTTCTGCATGACATGCTATCCAGTTTTCTACATCAACACAACTCAACTCAACAAAAGAACTTGCATACACAGATAGACTTGGAAACAAACTGACTTAATATTTTTTCCGCAAACATGTTTACCAAATCACACAACTGAAATTCCCCAAATATCCCTCACCTTGGGTTTTACCGTCAGTATTGGCCTCACGCGAAGCAACTGTTGAGCGTTGCCCTGTTCTAAAACGTATCCGGATTTTGGTTCGGATGTTTGACGCTCCGGATAATAAACGTTCGAATAAACGACGTTCTACTGTATAAGGAAGTCGATAAAAAATGACGAAGTTGAGGTGAAGTTCAGTTATTAACAGCTGATTTTATTCGTGAGGGCTTGAAATTTGCTTTAAGTAGGGAACAACATTTTTTACTAACAATCCTGACATAAAGCGTGCATTAAAATTTCATCGTATTTTTAAGTTTCGTGTTGCAGGATATCAAGAATTATATAAGAAATTTGGGAAACGAAAAAGACAGTTTCTAATAACAGGTTTTGTAGCAAAGAACCAACAAATGCCTTTAATAAGTAACGAAATTTTTTATTTCAATCAAAGCCGACAGTCGTGTTAGACATATCTGACACATTTGCTGATGATATTATTTTTGATACAATTCGAATTAAACATGCTTGTAAGTAATTTTATTCCTAATTTTAATTTGAAATTTATATGTTGTGTGTATTCTTATATTAAACTTCCAACGTTCACTGATTTAAATTTAAAAAATTTGTAATACAAAAAAGGAATTATTTTTGTTTTACAAATAAGTAACATGAATTTCATTATTCTTTTTTACACGGTTCTTGTGGGAAACTATTTGGAGATTTTCCATCTTAAGCGATTTTTTTAAATCGTGGAATTTATATCCAAATTTACCATACGTCGCATGTATTTTTTACACGATTTTTTTCTGCACGGTTTTCTAAGGAACGAATCCACCGTGTAAAAAGGAGTTGGTGTATGCGGTTTTCCGAAATTATCATTTACAATTCACATGCCTCGAAATTTTAAAATAGACATTATTTGTGTCATTATTAAGTTATTAGGTCTTAACAAACTTCAAAATTAATTGACAGATATTATTTTTGAACATTTTAAATTTTTAACTCAATATACAAATGTGCGACATAAATTATAAGTTGCTTCGTATAATACTTTGCAATTGATTGAGAATATTTCAAATATTATTTCATATGTACATTCATTACTTATTTATCCTAGTACGAAACCAATGAAATAATTTCTACCTTTTTAATATAAAATATTTTATTAGAAAAAATTTAAAATTCAGCGTTTTTAGGTAGATTTATTTAATTTTATTTTACGGTATATATTTAGCATCATCACACGTTTGTATTACATGATAATGATAATTGCAACAAATTATCATGATTCGTTCCACAATTACGGTTTTTAGCGGAAAGAAATATCTTGAAGCAATTATTCATAATTATTAATCATAAAATATTTTTTAAAGTATTCCGTAATAGTATAATTAAATATCTGTGTAATGTTAACCTAGACAACGTAATAATTCTGAATAAAATTCAATATCTTAGAAAAAAAGTAGTGCAAATAATATTAACAAAAAACTCTACAGTAAAGATTTAGTGGATATTCCCTCCGAAATAAATATCCAACTAAAAGCAGAATAAAAAAAGCAATGTCAAATTTTGCAGTAACAAATTATTATTACATATATTTGAAACTGACCATATTGGAATACAAAATCAACATATGTATGTGTATTCATGTGTGACACAAACGTAAGCGGTACAGTAATTCCAACAAGCTGTTCGTCTGTTGGTGAAATATACTTTTGTTATCTAGCGTTTATTAGCTATCTCCCAAGAAAGAAAATCCAGACAGGATAGATCAAAAAATCTTGGTGGCCATATAATGGGCCCAACACAGCCTTCGAGAATAGCACATAAAGTACACATAGGTCTTTTTAGTACACATTGTTAAATTTCTGGCGACGCACCAGCAAAACGCTAATTTGACGGAGCTTCTTTTACAAGTATTTTTCTCTATGCTGAGACTGGACTTCGGAGTGGCTTCTGTTTATTTGTGTCTTATGTATGGTTTGAGAAAGAATTAAAATATTGGTTGGTTTCCTTTTTTATCAGAATTCAAGCGCATTTTCTCGCGTTTACCGAAAGCTTTTTCCAGTGTTTCAGGAAAGATTTTTCCTGTGTGTGTGTGTGTGTGTGTGTGTGTGTGTGTGTGTGTAAATAAGAATACCTATCACCACGAAATTAAATTACTGTATTTTACGAGCACGTATCTATCTACGAATAACATTCAAAACCATACGCATTATTTGAGTATTTTTAGTAAAAAATAAATCCAATATTTGAAGGCATTAGCAGAATGGATTATTTATAAATGTCAAATGATTTTTAGATTATGTTTTATATGCAATGCAATATCTCATTTCAAAATAGTTTTCAATCCTCTTCATAATAAATTACATCATAGAATTGTTATTCAAGCTTACATGAATTCTAGAGTGGCATAGTTTCACAGTAGGAATTAACTGCAAACTCATTATTTGCTTTGAAGTTATGGTTCAGAAATGCATTAAGCCCTATATAAATCATCTTCATTTGAAAGGGATGAACCATTAGAATTTGAGCATTTTTTTGTAATAATAACAAACTGCTAAGCTTTCAAGCGTTCAGTTCAAGGTTAAACTAAAACGTATAACTGAGGATCTTATTAAATATATCTTTAGTAATACTGAAATTTTCATTTTATGCAGACGGACCTTAAATCGAATTTAAGGAAGTTACAATGATATATATTTAAAAAAAAATACAAATTTGAATTCACAAGAAAGTGTCTCTCATTTCTTAAAATTTCTTTCTTAACGAAGAAAATTGCGTGAATTTTGATCTTCCTTTTATTTCGCGATTTCATTATTTTAAGCAATTCTTCCTTATTTTGAAATTTCTATGAAACTGAATTTTTGTCTTTTTCATTTTTATTTTAAAACACCCATTTAATTGTCCTTTTCCTGTTTCCGCAAACTACCCGTAAGTAACTTTTTTATTTCCGTTACAGATAATACATCTTTATTTCTTTTTTTTTAATGAGAATCGGATGTATAATATTTTAATTACGAGTAGAGAAATTAAATTTATGAAATTATGGTGCGATATCTTGGAACAGTATTATGTATGATTTTAAAGGATAATAAATATCTTTTTATATTATTATTTAACACGAGTAATATTTGCGAGGAAAAAAATAAATCAAATCTGTAAATTGTTTTCATAAAATTTCTGTCATATTTCATTGCTAGTTTGTATTACGTAATTACTGATATTTTCAACTGGTTTATAATGTTATTATTAATACATGTTATGGAATCATATATGAATCACAATTATAAATGAATAATTTACCAATAAAATATCCTTATTTCTGTTTTATTTTAGTTTAAAAACATGCATTCTTAGATTTTTTTTTCTAGTTTAAGTAAACAACTGAGATTATTATTTAAGATATTAAACAAGAAACTAAGTTACAAAATCCTAATGAAATAATTTAAAGTACCGTAAAATCCGGCCTATAATGCGCACTTTTAGTACAAAAAATAAGACCGCAGTTTACGGGGGCAAGTTATAGGCCGGGTATAAAAATGACAGCTTCAAAAATAAAAGAAGAGATAAGGGTGAAAAAAATTATACTTCTACATAGATTGGAATACAGTTTAGTTAAAAGATGACATGCTTAATGAACTTTAAGGGTTGCAGTTCTCGAAGTATACCTTTTTTTCAAAACCCTGGATTCAAAACCCTAGTTTTGCGAAGTCCAGAGTGCTCCAAAAGTAAGTGGAGTAGATTAGACTCATATATTAAGTATCCTTAAGCCTTGCGATTGCTCTTTTAATTAGCTGCGTAGTGCCTTTCCCACCTTTAGTTGTTTAGTTTAAGTAAGTGCGATAATAAATCTGAATTTGAAACTGATTATGGCTGATCATTACTCGAACCACAAACACCAATAACCTCGACAAGGTTGTTACATTACAACAAACACGTAAATATGTATAAATAGAGTAAATACAGGGTGAGTGCAAATGATAAACTGGACTTTTTAAAAAATCATCATTGAAATAAGTGATATATGAATGCAAAGTGAAATATCCCAAGGGTATTTTTTTCTTCTGTTACTAGTGTTCGATGTTAGACCCTCTTGTTAGATGGTATATATTCAATCTGTAATCCAGTTAGTTCAGTACATTTTGTAGCAACACTCCATAAAAGGTTCGTAATGCTGCACAAATGCTTACTGACCGTCTTTGTAATTTGCTGTGCCAATTGCAAATGATACGGCTTGAAATTTATTTTTTTTCTCTTGTCTTAAAATTCTTTCTGGGGCATTCCAAGTTTAGAAGCGGCAAATCTCGAATACTTACGTGTATTTCAAACAAAACTCTGCCTAACCCTCTCCATTTCTTCTTCAGAAACGATTGGCCGGACACTGCTTTTCTATTTACTCAAGCAACCTGTCTTCTTAAATTGATGATATCGCAGAATGCTCTTGTTGGTTAGTACTTCTTTTCCGTAGCGATTTTTAAATGCACGTTACACTGAAATAACTGGAAAAAACCATGCATATTCTAATGCGCAAAAACTTTTCACTGTCATTGTTGCCTTGTTTGGATTTCAATCACAGTTATCTTGCTCCTGATCATTGGTGGAAGAAAAAAAACTTGACTTATTTCTCTTTACATTCATATATCAATTATTGCAGCAGTTTCGAAAGTAAGATTTTTTGAAAAATTGGGTCAATCTATATATGTATAGATAAATGGATGTTTATATAAATAGACTCGCTTTACAGTCCAACACAGTTCAACCGATGACTATAAAAATTAGCATATACATGTATTTTTTTGTGGCGAAGGTTTTTTGTGCTATCTCTTTGTTGCAGCTCCTCATTAGGTAACGCTGCAGCATATCAACTTCTGTACCATTCAATCTATCACCAAGTTTCAACAGGGTCACCAAAAATATCGCCAATATTTTTCTGTTTCCGTTGAATTGCCTTTATAATGTAAGGAACGACAGTCCTCCCGAATATTACAATTTTAACATAAAATAAATACAGCAGGAAGTAATACTAACGTATTACACATCTAGATATAAATTATTTACATAATTTTAAGCGTTCTTTACACAAAATTTGTAAAAATGTGTTACTTTTGCCGAGTAGAGAACAATTTAGGAAGGTGTTTTCAAAAATCGACCCAAAAAAGAGTTACGGGGGCGTTATAAATAAAAAGAGCACTTTTTTATCAGCTATTAGACCCCCAAACTTAAGATTTAACAAACATGAGTTTTTATTCAGCTGAGACATGCAAAAAGCTTTTTTTTTTACTTAAATTGCAATTCACGTAAAATTAACTCATTAAAAACTTCTTTATCCTTCAATCTATATTGTTTAATTTTTCAATTCACACGTGCGGAGAACGGGTATACAGCTAGTACAATGTAAAGAGATATAATTCAATATGATTATCTATTGTTAATATAGATTCTACTGCAGTTCCCATAAGTTCAAACTCTTGATAAGATCATGAAGACTTTTGACCAGTATTTATTGAGTATGAATTTTGAGTACTGGCGATATAGAAAGAAAAACGAATAAGATTTAGAAGCAATGAGAGAGAAGAAAGGAAATGTTATTGAGAAAGACTTTTTCTATCATTTGTAAGCAATTAATATAGATTTCTTCATCCATTGAGTCACATTCATTTTTAACTGCGATATCAAATTATTAGAAAACAAATATTATGCAATAATTGGTGAAATAAAATGAATCCCTAGTCAAAATAATATGCAATCAAAATATTAACCATACATACACATCTATTGAGATTTCTTTTCTTTCATAATTTATTTCTATAAATATAAAACATAAAAATGATGGATTTAACATCAGTTTGTTTCTGTTGTTGGGAGGTTTAAGGCATATTAAAATATAATATTACTAAATCTGAAATTTGAATAAACTTTAAATGCTTTTATACCACTATAAGTCATTTGATATTTTCTTCATTATTTTTGCTAAGCATTTCATTAAATTTTAGAAGAATTTAAACAAATTATGCTTGTATTACATTAATAGAGTAAATTCTCATATGAGTCTATAATATTTATATGCGTATGTATGTGTAATTTTTATATCACTTCAAATTATTCTCAGAATGTATATCATAAATATTAAATTCATTAGGAAAATTTTATCAAAATATTATAGGCCTCAAATTTGGTTTAAATTTCTTTTTGTGCATTTAAACTTTTCTTGCACTGAAGCAAAAGTGTTCATACTTGAGAAAATATTTTTAAAAACACGATAAATTTTAGATTCATAAATTCTGTTGTTTCTGAATTTATTAATGATAAAAATTTTCGAATCGGTTTAATTTTTAAGAACTTCATTATCTCAAAAAGTTTAAAATCTCTCAATATTTTTCATTACTAGATGTAAGTCCAAAACAGATAAAACAGACTAATTTTCATTCAAATATTGTCCTGTAAATTCAGAAAAATAGCTGAAAAATAAGTGTTTCTAATGAATTAATATAGCTCCTCCAAAAAGCTTTCCAATTAAAATATTAAAAATTTAAATATCACATAAGTTTTTTTAAGTATTTTTCACCCTATTCCCTATATTTCCTTTTGAAAGGAGTGTTTGAAATTCAGAATTTTAATTCTGAATTCTCCTTGTTTCAGATTATATAGAAGAATATATATATCCATCATCCACAAATTCAATTCTCCCAACCAAACAAATTCCATCGAAAACATTAACACCATTAAATAGCTGATACATCTCCATCCGTTACACATATAAAAAACATCTCACAGAGGGCTAGCTAAGTGAAAAAAGTATCAAAAATAACGGGAACAAAAGAAAACTAAAGCAAATGGGTAGCGGGAAGTCGCACGCATGCGCAGACCGCTTCGGGACTTGCCAGCCAGTGACTTTGCTTCTTGTGGAGCATACACCGTCTCTGGTTCTCTCTAGGTAAGCAAGCGCAGGTGAGAACCTACGAACGCCCCCTCGTAACGTCTCTTGCCCGGGATTTTGAGCCTCAACAGGTAGTCTGAGATTTACCGTTGCTTCACACCAATTGTGAGAAGAAAGACGTACAGAGCAACTGCTCTTCCGAATTCGCTTGAATTGATTCTTCCAAAAGGTAAACTTCTTGTATTAATTTTGTTAAACATTTTATTTTCAATGAATTATTTAATTAAATAAACAGGTAAATAGGGGAATTTTAAAAAAAGTTATTTTTTTAGTACTGTGGTTTTAGGTTTTATATTTTATCGAGTTTTTATTGCAGAATTAAATAAAATTAAGAGAAAAATGTCACAAATTAAAAATTTATAACACGGTTTTGCGAGTAAAGTATTAGTACAACTTGTGACGCATTAAAAATGCGATCCTGTATCATACTCTTTTGTTTCGCTATGATATCAACCATATCTATCCAAAATATAAAAAAATTCAAATTATGTATTGTTTATGTAATTACGATTTCTGCTACAGTTATTTTTATTTATAAATATCAATCCTTTGAATGTTGAACTGAAAAAAGAAATTCACCTTTTCGAGTTTTATACTTATTATGTTCTGTAATTTCTATATCCGAAAACTTAAATGATAAACAAAACTTTGAATAGATTGACTTGTATAATTTTATTTAGAGAAAACTCAAGTTTTCTCTAAAGTTTTCTTTTAGTTATTTATTTATTTAAATTATTTATAAAAGATGCATTAAATTCAATGTGTTTCAGAACGTTTAGCTTACGATTTTTGAGCAAATAAAAACATGTATTTTGCAAAACATATCTGAATTTTAGTTTAAAATCCTTACGATCTACAAATATCTTCCGTATAAATTATATAAATAAATTCTTTTAATATCTCAAACACTCAAAATACATATTGTAAAAAGCACATTTATATTTCGGATTGGAATTAATGCAGCTATTTTAAAGAAATTACTATTATTTGAATGGTAATTATTTATTATTATTTAAACTTGTGAAGAAAGTGTTTGACTATCAGAATGCACTGTAACAGTTGGAATTATAGCATTAGATAAAAGAAAAAGATATTTATTCTGAAGATTTAATAAGCTTGCTTTCTGATCATATATAATGCAGTAAAAAGTTTTATCAAAAGAAAAATATATTAAAACCAAATACATTTTATGGATTTGAATTTTTCAAATAAAAAAAATGTTATTTTTTTTCTTTGAAAATCATTCATTCTTCTTCATATGCTATTTAATATTTATTTTAAGAACTTTTCATGCTTCAAATAATTATATTGAAATTAAAAATCCAGTTAAATTTTAAAAATTTCCTTTGTTACTTTTTTTGCTTAATTTTTAAAAAAAATTTAGGTATATAATAAATACTAATCTAAAATACTTATTTTTACAAAACATTTTAACAGACTGTGTAAGAACAATTCCAAACCCAATTTTTATATATTATATAATTTTTATTACATTAAAAACAACAAAAAAATTTCTTAATTTTTTAACTTTTTTTAGAACTGCCTAAGAAAATTTGAGTGATATTAAAAACGTATCAGAATGTTGACTTTATTATTCCTAATATTTTTGTATATATAATTATGTTATTTGTGTACTTAGTGCTTTGAAAATTAGAATACTAATGTTTTGTGCCATTTTTTCACAACTTTATATTTTTTGAGTAAATAAGTAAAATGTCTCATTAATGTTTTGATATACAAATATATGTGCTTAAATTGGAAAGAAATAATCCCAAAAACTAAAACAAAAAGTTTAATTATATTTCAAAAATTACTTTTTTGATCAAATTTGTCTGATCAATTGCATGAAATATTTATAGATAAAATTGTGCATGATTTGATCAATTTATATTAATGAATTATTTTATTGATAATTATTTACATTTATTTACTACTCAATAGAAGCATCTCAAATAAATACAAAAGGAATTTTTAAAAGTGCTAATTTATTCCGTAAGTTTATATTGTACGTAAATAATTAATACTACGTAAATAAATCAAGTACTTTTGGTAAAATCGATGGACATTTTATTATTTGAAATATTTACAAGGAATAATTTTTTTCCTAAAGACATTTTATATTTGAATTTTTATCTATTTATTGTCTAAGATCAATAAAATAATAAAATCTACGGAACAGAATTAAATAATCAGAATTAATAACATACGATCGTTTTATTATTTCAAAAATTTTACATTGTAAATGTTGTACTTAAAAGCATTAAACCAATGAAATTTTCAGCTACGAACTTCCAGTTAAAGGATTCAATAACAACTAATATTAACATTTCGTTGGTATTCAGTTCTAAGATTTTTTTTTAAATGTATAGAAAATTAAAATGAAAATAAAAAAATAATGATTATTGCTGCATGAATTTGGAATTTTATGAAAAGGCCCTGTAAAATAAGCTTTCAAAGGTAGAACGAATATTAGAATCTCAACATAAAAAGATAAAATAATTATAGATTAGATTTAATAGTTAAGTTGGAAAGCATTTATGTAATAAAAATTCAGATATATATATAGATATAAAGAATAAGATTTGAGAAATATAAGTTAGTTTATTTACTCTGTAGGAATAAAGGAAATTAATTAAATCAAATCTTCGTAAGAACAAAATCTCGTAGAAATTTCCATTTCAATACATTCGATTTATAAATTTATTCATTTTCAAAATAAAGTAATTGTAAATGATGTATATGTACTGTAAAAGCTTCAATTATTTCTCATGATTTCATAATCTTTTTTACTGCAGTATTATCATTTAAGTCAAAATGATCATACCCAATATTAAAATGAAAAAGTTATTTTTAATTTAAATTGAATTTTATAACAGTTCGTTAACAGTGTATTGCTTTCAAATAAAAAAAATTTTTACAAAAATTCTGCAATATATTTGGTATTAATTCGATTCTAAGCTGTCATTGGTTCTAAGCCACACCCTAAATTCTCATTCCGTTTTTGTGGGGAAAAAATAATAGTTTGAAATGGTTTATCGATATCCATTATGCATGCAGATAAAAAAATAGTTAAAATAAGGACTAATACGAAGGGAATAATTAGTTTATTTTACCATTATTTAAAACTTTTAAATAAATACACAAACTTGTAATTACTCTAACCTACAGTATCATATTCAATTTCCCCATTCAACTAATTTTTCCACCTTCGATTCTAAGCCGCACCCGATTTTCAACACATTAACATTGAAAAAATAGTGAGACTTAGATTCAAATAAATACTGTATTTTGTACTTGTAATTTATGAAAGGTCATTTGAAGGTTGTTAAATTTTGCTTAGTAATATCTAAACAAATATAACTTATCCATGTATGTAGTAACATTCAATAAAGTGATATCCCAAACAAAATATCTTTCATTAAATTTTGCTTTCTCCGATTATATCTTCACATAAATGTTACACAGTCAAGTCATATATGTAAGTGCTATACACTAAAAAAAAACCTGCTTTTTTGCATGGTTCATTTTTAAGCAATTTTTGTTACAAGAATTTGTGAAAAAATATTTTTTCTAACTATATAATTTATTAATTATATAATTATTTGTTATATTTATGAAAATTTTTTTGTGCTGTTTCTGTCACCTGTTTTTAGAGACACAAAAGCAGGTTTGACTGTATTCATTTTGTTTTATTACTATTACTACATTGAATCTATAACGTATAAAGAATCATTACCTTATACAGCTCCTTTTAATATAAATTAGGTGAAATACTCAGAACTGTACAACGAATACACTTGTTCTAATCTTTATCGATACAAATTTCAAAATTGTATCCACAGAATAGCAATATCTGTTCATAAGCATTTTTTGTCCTGTAACTATTATAATATTTATAAACTCTTACACAAAGATATAAGTCATTTTTTGACGTCATTACATACGTAAGAATCAAGTTAATTAAAACTATTTTCTAAAATGTTTATCGCACGAGAATCTGGTATCACTAAAGTTCACCCCTTCAGTGTAAAAAAGATTCGTTCAAACATCTGCTCTATACTATGTATAGATGTTTTGCTGAGGGTTACTGTACTACTTTTCAAAAATTAATCGAAATCAAATAAGACATTGAGAAAAAGAGGTTACTGTTCACAATAAAGATTATAATATAAAACAATAACTATAATGTATATCATACGTAACTCAAAATACTTAATAGTAATTTAAAAATTACACTAATTACTGTGTATCGTCCTGTTTCATGCAATTGATTAAAAACAGATATTCCTCTAATCTTTTTAAAAAAATGTTTGTTACAAATAATTTTTATTACTTACAAATACCGTATTTATTAGAATCTCAGCCGCTTTCGATTCTAAGCCACACCCTAAACTCCATACACTTTTGTGAAGAAATTTTAAGAAATAGTGTAAATTTTAAATATCCAATATTTACGAAATGAAAGAAGTATTAAAATGATAAATAATAAAAAGTGAATAATTAATTTATTTTACCTGTTTGTAAATAACTTTTAAATATTCATACATACATGAACGTGTAAATGTTCTAACCATCAGTATAATGTTCAATTTTCGCCTTCGATTCTAAGTCATCCCCGGATTTAAGCAATATTAAGATTGGGGATAAAATGCGGCTTAGATTCGAATGAATACTGTTCGAATTACAATTTTTTATTATCATTTGATATAATTTAGAAGATTATTCTATTACTTTTTTATTTCCTATCACGAGATCATCTAATGTTATTACCAAGGCTCTTGAAAATGATATTGTTTTTATATAAATACAAGAAAATGTACACTCTACAGTACTTTTTAAATTTTTATCTCATTTAAATCAACCTCTCTGATATTTATTCGAATCTGAATTTGTTATACAAATTTATTGTTTTATTACTATTATTTTTCTCGAATATTAACCTTCTTTCCTTTAAATTGATATGTTGTTCCAAAGAAGCAAGATGTGTTAAAAATTATGAAGATGATTCTGGAATATGTTAAACTTATTTGCGGGAAAAGATTGATTATATGGCAGTATTTCCCGGATATCTTCTTGCGTGACGTTCAGTTTGTGCTTATGTGATTTTCCACAATTTATTAATGTTAGGTATGATCTGTCGTGAATGTATATTCCCCAGAACAGATCAACCTGCTTCGTGATGGCCTACCCTACAAATTCGCTCAGATGGATCCAATTATTGGTATTAAATTCGCTTGTAGGGAAAATAAATGATCATACTCAATGCAACCGAAATATTAACAAAAATTTTTGTTGTTTAGCTGAGTGCTATGTTCATTTGTCAATACATAAATTTCAGAAACATGATTACTTATTGATTAGTATATTACATGCGTTTTTTACTTACAATAAGTACAGGAAGCCTGTATTAATTCTGGAATCGTTGCGAATATTAGTACTTGTCTTTAGTCTTAATATTTCTTCTATTATAGTTTCCGATTCAAGTAATGCGGCATGAAGTCATTATTGTTCAAGAATTTGTTTTAGATTACACACACATATATATATATATATCCATATATGTATATATATATATTCATACTATATATATATATATTCATATATATACATGTGTGTGTATGTGTGTATTGCCACGATTAAATGAATTTCTTGTTTATGGATGGGAAGGTTATTTAACTTGGTTTTAAAGAACAAATACAAAATTAAAATCTTCAATACTTTGTTGGTTAGGAATAATTGAAGAATATTTTTGTTCGTGCTTTATAGAACTGATTGTGATATATTTAGAGTCACATTAAATATCGTTCAATACTTCACAAAATAATGAAATGAATCGTTTTTACACTGATCATAAGTAATTAAAATACATTTTTGTTCATACATAATGATGAGTAAGAATTTCATGCTTAAATATTATGTTGATTGTTGATACATTTTTTCATAATTTGGAGTCAGTACTTCAATTATGTGTGTATACCTTATTTATTCGAATCTAAGCCATGCTTCTTTTCCAATGTTACTACTACTGAAAATAGAGTGTGACTTCGAATCCAAGGCAAAAAAATTCGTTGGATGAGGTAAATGAAATATGATACTGATGATTAGAGAAATTATAGGTGCATGTATGTATTTAAATTTTTATAATACTGATAAAATAAATTAAAATTATTTATTTCTTAATAGTTCTCATTCTAATTTTTTTTAAATTTAGTAAATATCAGATATCAATATACCTATTAAACTATATTTTAGTTTTTTTTTGTATTAAAACTTGTTGAAAATTTTGAGAATTGATGGCGGCTTAGATTCGAATAAATACGGTATATATTTATGTACTCTGAGTAAGATTATTTGGATAAAATAGTATATTCTTCAATAATTCTATAAATTCCGGGAAAATAATTACTTTAGTTATTAGAAAACGAAATATTTATCTGTGTTACTTAATTTAAATTAACTATTCGGTAAGATTTTTTTAGTTTATACATAAAGATACAATTTCATAAAATGGTGCTCTTATAGGGAGATGATGAAGTGTTTTTAAAATTGATTTCCTTAAATTTTAAACGTAATGGATTTTTCAGAAATTTTAATATTATTTGTCAAAGAACAGTTGTATTTCCAAATGCATCATAAATCATGATATAAAAAGAAATATTCTCGGTTCTGTATTTTCTTATCGTGCTCAGAAGATAAAAAGTTAATCTCATATGTAAATATCGAACATTGGCACGTCTTCTTGCACTAAATTCTTCTTGAATGCAGTCAATGTCTTATCCTCTAGCTTAGAATTTGTCTGTATTGCATTACCCATTATTTATCTAGGTGTATTTTAGACATTCCATATCATATATTTCTGAAAATATAGACTTGGATAAAATTTATCTCCATCCTCATTTTTTTTTACAAAATTAAGTTTTCTGACATAATAATAAAGTACTAAATTGTTTTTTTTTTTAAAATCGTTTTTGTCGAAGCCATTGAAATTTTATTTATTACAATTATATTTCTTTTATATCTTTTGTTTGATAAATATCCCTCTTCAAGTACATAGTTCCCTTAGAAGTAACTCCTCACATATAGCATACTATACTTGAAGTATATCAATGAAAACTTACTCATTTTTGATTCGTAGTCGTGACAGGGAAAAAAAGAAACCTTTTGGTACTGGTATTTGGTACATCATTGTTTATTTCATTTTAACATCAGGAGATTTATTTTGAGCATACTCTGCGTTGAAGAGCAAAAATACACGAAATGTAATTATTCAAATTCCACACATAAATATGCAAGGAAAAATAGAGAAAAATGCAGTAACAACACTGGCAATATAAACACGTGCTTAAGGTATCCGACTACTTGCGACAACTTTTTTTTAAATAAATGGAGATATGGCAATTTTTTGTTGTTTTTAGATTTGTTAAAATATTTTAAGAAAAATATGCTAAAACTAAGAAGAGAAAAAGAAATTAATACTAAATGGGAAAAAATGGGTAAAAATTGACAAAAAATAACCTAAATAGGGCATATTCTGTACCAAAAGTTTATGAACAGATTTTCAATTTTTCAATCCTGATATATTGCTATGCTATTGATTTTGAAATGATCTTCAGAATGAAAGATATTTTAATTTTTACAAAAGCACATTATCTTTGTTATTATATGAAATTACTTTAAAAAACAGTGATTATATTCACATAAGGGGCTTTAAATTTTGTAATAAAAAAGATTGATAAATCTGAAAGTTAAAACACTTTTACTATTATACAGATTATACACAAAAATTTATAGTTAATTATTTTCAAAACTTTTTGAGCAATTGCTGTCCCCGTTAGAGTATTTTCAGAAATACACATTTCGAGAAAAATGCGTTTTAAAGTATGACATCTTGCTTAAAGTAATGACATCTGCTTTTACTAAAAAGCTTGTAGTTTTTGTTCTAGTGAACGGAATATAATAAACTTGATATTGTTATAAAGCTAATAAGATGCCCTATAAAATAAATTATAAAATAATTTGTCAATTTTTGGCAAAATTCACAATTTTAGGGTGGTCGGATACCTTAAGAGAAGGAGAAATATAAGTTATTTTTGGAAACTACTTCAGTGTTTGGGGGGAAAGTCTAAATCACCTTTTAAGGCAAGTGTAAGAGCAAAAAAATATATGATGTTCTGTTACTAGGGATCGCAATAAAACTGTACAAAATTCAAGGTCAAATACTTTTAAGAAAGAATTGCTGATAAATGTGTCAAAATACTGATTTGAATTCTTACATACACTCATATATATGTATATACCAGAATATTCAAATTATACTTATCATAATTATTATACTTATAAAACATATTTTCATTATTTAAAAAATTATCACTAAAGAGTCATAAGTAAAACATTATATACAATCGCATTTTAAAATCCTGCTTCAAAAAATTCATAGTTTTATAAGCTACTATAAGTCATTGCACTAAGGTAAAAAAAACAATACAAGAATAGATATTCCCGTGTATTTGAGCGTAGAAAGAATGCAAACACTACAGGTAAAATGCTATTTTTGAATTCACTCAAGGACAAAAGAAAACTTGTCAGCAATACATGAAATCGTTCCCCGAGTTTCCTCTAGCAATTTTACCCACTTGAATTCTTTTCGAATACCCTCGAGTGGCCTACAGAACTCCGTTAGATTGTATGTCAACCCTTGTATGCTTGAGTTTTGATGCTGAAAAGGTTGTTTCAAGACTATCTGAGATACTTTGACTTCAATAATCCTGAACAAGTAAGGCAACAAATTCTTTTCTCCATACAATCTAATATTTTTTACATCTGCATTGTAGGAGAGGTAAAGTAGAGAATACGCTTCTTTGCTCCTATTTGAGAAAACAATGTATTTATTTTAGAGAGTTTTTTTATTGAAAGAAAACGTGTCACACTCTCTGTCTCAATGTTTTTATTCAATTGTTTTTAAAAAAACATTTGTGACACCTTTATTGATTTTATCATTCAAGCTTTCCAGTAATAGATTTATTGAAGTTACTGTTCATATACATTGAACCCTCAGAATAATATTATTAAATACTAAATTACTTAAAATAATAACTATATCCGTTGATCCTATTGGTGCAATAAAGCAATTGTTTTTTAATTAATTTATTCTGCTTTCTTTATATGTCATTACATTTTAAGAAAAGATTCTCGCATTTTATCTATGTAGTACTAAATATGTTTGAAACTAATGCAAGATTTTTAATCAGCTACGGCTATAAAATAGTGTTTTGTCCTTTATCATAAAGTTTAAATAATATATTTTGGACAAAAAATAACATTACTGGGGGGGGGGGGTTACCCCCTGTCCGCCTAACAGTGGACCAACCACCATATTGTACAAGTTATACAACTGCTCACACTCATTTCTCGAACTGTAAAACTGTAATTTACATGTATTATGAAGTTCTTTTAATTTGTTCTTTTTTCCCCGCAAAATTCGTTCTTGCCGCTTCTCTTTATTTAAATTCTTCATGAAGCTGCATTATCTAACAATTGGTTGATAAAGTCTTCAGACTTTGAACAAACTGCAGCTCTTTTAGCAGGTTGCAAATCACGTTTTTTCTTTTAGGAGCAAATTGGTTAGAAGTACTGGCCCAAAAGAATTCCCAAGAGGATTAGTGGAAGGACGCGTATAGATCTGTCACACGTTGATTGTTAATAAGTCTTTGTATGAGATAACACATTTCTTCTCCCGCAGTGATTCCTGCCCAGGCAATCGTTACGATATTTTTCTACGAGAGCTTGTAATAACGCACTATCGAAACCATATTTGCGATATTATTTGAAACGAAATGCATTATTGCCAATTTAACGCATACAACACATGCAAAATTGGGGCCAACTTGGAGAGTTTACTTGAAAGTATCATTGTTGAGATAGTAAGTAATAAGCTTATTACAGCATAACGAAAAACGTTTTAATTTGTAAAGAGAAAACTTAAATATGTGAGGCATACCGCAATATGTAAATACAGTTATAAGAGTATTAAAATACAAAAACAATAAAGATTCAGACTTAATCAAATAATTAGAAGAATATTTAGAACTATAAATTCAGTTTCTTTTATAAAGTGAAAATTGCATTATTTGCTCATTTATTTGTACATTAAGTTAAAGTAACGCTGTTAAGGTAATTTTAAAATATTTTCTATTTTTATTGTTACCTCAAAGCTACGACTAATGGCAGACGTAAATCTAGCCCTTTGCCGCTATGAATTTCACTGGCCTCGATCAGACAGGTAGCATTAGCAACAACAGCGTTTTCTTCTACAACATAAATAGTAGGAAACAATATTGTTATATGGGGCATGTATAAAACCTACTTTCATCCGAATAACAAATTTCATCTATTTAAAGGAAGGAAGAAAGAAATTATTAGAGTATTTATTCACTACACTTACACACAAAAATTGATAAGCGATTTATCTGTTTTCTTTTAGAAGAATAAAATAAAAGTAGCATTGGGCTCAATATATCAATGGAATTATTTGGACAGAAATCAGATGACATTGTTACATTTATACATCAATGATATCAGATAACTTCTTACTTCTGTTCAAGACTATTTTTATTAAGTTGTTTAGATTCCATCGTTGATTATGGACCAGAATAAACTTTCGTTATTAAGTCTCTCGATCTCCCCATGTAGTAGATCACACAAAGAAAAATACTCTGTTTGATTTACAATGGATTGTTATCGATATCCAGTTATTTTTTAACTATTGCGAAAAAGTGTAAGAAAGATAATATATATATACTTCAAGAACTTTCTTTCTTTCTTTTTGAGATAATTAAAATTCACTGGGTTCTTTTTTTCACGATGCAAAAATAATCAGGAAATGTTATAGAAATTTTAAACATTCTGAAATTGATTTTGAGTTTATGGTAATCTGAATAAGAATGGTATGAAAAAGTAAGATTAAAAAATCAACCCATCTTTGAGGGAAATTTTTCCGATTCATCTAAGAAATATACCAGAGAAACAAGCAATATATATAAAACAATTTAAGTCAATTCCTACTTTGATTGCGTCATCTGTTGCAGTTAGTTGTAACTTCGTCAGAAATAGCGCAGAATAAATTTAAAAAATAAAATTTAATTCATGACTTTACATATGACAATTTCCTGGAAGGTTATTTTTTCTACTTGTTGCAGTCCTTTAAATGATTAATGAGGAAAGATGCTGCTATTTTAAAATTCGTATTTTATTTAACACACACAAAACAAACAACGACGAAACACCACACAAAGTCAAGTAGACTTAATAATGAAGAAAAAAAATATTCTTTTTTCGCCCCGAGATCTCAGGCTTCTTTAGTGTTAGCCAAACGGAAGCTCAAAGACTCATAGGATTTCTGATGAAGATTTGCATCATCTTGTTTCAAAAACCCAAACGGGGGAGTTTTCAGGTGATAAAATTATTTCCCGTTAGGTGGGTCAATTAAAAACTGATTGTCATTTGAAGTCTTGGAGGATATAAGATTATTACGAAATAAAATACTTCGAGTGAAAATTTAGGTGAATTATTACGTATATATATCATTAATCAAAACTAAAATTCAAAGTAATCTAATGATTGACATTGTAGAATTTATTATTCCAAACTGAGACGAAAATTCTCTATCGTCCATATTGTACATCTCCACAAAACAATCTCTAGGAAAGAAAAATGAGCACGAAAAATTGAACAACGTTTGTTTTTCTTGCGAGAAACTACGACAAATAAGAAATGACTGGAACTAAGTAAATATTGAAAGAATTGGTTTAGGAGAGGAAAAACTGTCACAGGCTACAATATTTTTAAAGCGATCGGCAAACACATTCATTCTAATCATTAATAGCTTTTAGAGTTTCACAAAGTTTCTATAGAATGAGAATCCAATCGAAAGAAGGACTTTCTTTATAGGTGAGTGATTGCTCTTTCAAGGAGATGTTATGTATTGACATTTGAGATGTATTTTAGAGTTAAGAGTTTTAGCGTGAGTAGGCATTTGTAAAAAATATTTATAAGATAAGGAATTAGCTTATCTGGAAATCATTAGGGACGTACTGTTTTTGTGTAGAATTTTATAATCATTTGATTAAAATTTGAAAGTTTACAAAAATGCTACAAACAATATTTGAATATTTGGGTAATAATTAATAATAATATATTGGGTTTGTTTTCAATAGAATACATAGTTGTTTCCCAATAAATAATAGAATAATTTAGGTTTCTTAATGCTACTATGTCCTGTTTCACTGAATGGATAATTTATAATTAAATAAGAATTTTATAATGGAAGGGGAAAAGTAAATCTATGTATCAGTATATTAAATTACAGTAAAAAATATAGGTACGTTTTCGCTTCGCCAGCGCAGGTGATAAAGTCTCCATAAATGATACCATGAAAACCAAGTGGAATATTATCGATGGTATCTTTTTACAACCACAATTTTAAAATAAGGTATGGTCTTTTCTTATAAGTCTTTTTCATATTACATCAAAAAATGGATGAAAACCCAATTACAACTAATAATTATTAATATTTTTATGTGTCTTTTGTAAGTTGTTGCCAATAACGCCAACTTGGCGAGATTTGTACCGTAAAAGCGGAAAAGTACTAAACTATATAAACTACAGAATTAATACAAAAAGATAAAATAAATAATAAATAATAGAATAAAAAATAAAATAATAGAGTTAAATAATATGAATCACAATAAACACTTCAATAATATATAAATAAAATAATGGTTTTAGAAATAAATCAAAGTTTAAAAATATTAAAAACAAAATTTATTCTTTTTTTTTATAATCCCCGAAATTTTTTTTTCAAAACAATATATCTATTAGTATCATACTTATGGTTATCCGTTTTTATAATGTTTGTTTATGCACCATTCTATTTAAAAATATCACTCCCACATAAATACAATTCTTAATAATAAAGAAATTATTGTGATTACTGAAGAAAAAAATGTGTGTGATATTTTTTTTTCTACAAAAACATAATATATTTTAATAAAGTCATTCTTCCAAGGTATTATTTTAAACATAAACATTTGTTTCTCTATGAATATTAGATTTCCTGATAATTTGAAAAACCTCTTCATTCTCTGTGATTTCTCAACTCTTCTTTTGTGATACTAAACGCAAAATCCAGTGAAAGGAAATAAAAACTTTTACCAACAAATCAATGTATTATTACTAGATCGGGTTTTGTAGATTTTATGCTAGCATCCTCAAAGAGCAAAACAGTTCCTTCGGAGCGATGAAATTTATTGCAGATAAACAATTTGTAAAGTACGGGATATAACAGCAAAGTTCGCAAAATAAATCCCAGAAATGTCTTCACACCTTCTACAGCACTCAAACACAACTATCAGTGTCTAAAAATACAAGTACGTGGTGATAAAGATTATCCGCAAGCACTTGCTAAATCATTTAAATCTGCGTGGTTGCTTTCTCAATCTTTCTCAAAAAATCCGCTTACTTCATACATCATGCTGTTAATAGATTTCTCCAGTAATTTCTAGCATCTATATGATAGCCAAGTTGCCAAAATTGTCGTCAAGTGACCTAAATGGTCACAAAGTCACCAAAACAAATCCCATACTTGGCGGTATTGCCGATATTTCGCCAAGCTTCCATCGAAACGCCATTATAATGTAAGGGACATTATTGCTTGCGAATATTAAATTTTAGCATAAAATAAATTCAACAGAAAGTAATTTCAACGTGCTATAAATACAGATGTAAAATATTTACACTCTTTTAAGAATTCATTACAATAAATTCGTAACAATATTTTTATCAAAGCATATTTCAAATAAAATAATGTACAGTAGATGAAACTTCAATGTTGCCGAAGTGCATTTTCAGTATTCACATTAATCATTTCTAAAACATTAAACAGCTATTAAACAACTAAGCCTTCTCACAATACTTAAGCCTTTAAATATTTGATTCTCAGGACGCGGAGTGGGAAGAGAGCTAATTATAATGAAAAATTACAAGATTTTTTTAAATAAGATAATTGCATAAAATGGTGGATGAAGTATCACAATATCACAAACATGTAATGGTTTTTTATAATTTTTGCTGATTGAGATATAATGGGATAATTGGGGTAAATGAAGAATAATTTATCCTTAAATGCAATGCATTTATTTTCAAGACAAAATAAATCAAAAGAAAAGTGATTAAGCACATTCAATTTAGCAACAATAACTGTATTTCCAAAAAATATTACAAATTATTCTTTTTCAACGTAAAAAAATCTGTTTCATGTCTCACTTTAGTTGTTCTTAAATTAGACTGTTAAACCATCTTCTTTGCAATGATTCATTGTGGGCTGGAAAGGGGCTTTCACTCCTTTTCAAAGAAAGTAGAAGTGAAAGATAATATTCGATTTACATTAAAAGTTTAACAAAATAAAAGTAACTACCACAAATAAAATTTCAACGATTATTAAATTTAAAAATTGAGTCGATTCTGTTAACAGTTAGTTTTTTTTAAAAATTCTAAGTGATACTAAATTTGAAAAAAAAACCTCAATTCAATCTTTTTTTAAAATAAGATATATTTAATTTTAATTTATAGTTGCAATTGTATGTAATTGTAAAATAGAAAATTTGATTTTGCCACTTTTATTTTTTTCTACGCATGCATCAATTGAGCGTTTGATTTGACAAGCCATAGAACAGATAAAAAGACGTATAAGAAACATTTAATAGTTTCGAGTCATGGAAAAGAAAATTTTGATTTTTAATTTTTTTTAGCCTCATAAAATACAATTTTATAAAATTTCTGTTGAGAAATTGAAATAGAAATTTAGTAATAAATTCAACAGGAGTAAGTAAGTATTTTTGTGTGTTTAAAGAATGATAGGATTACAGTTTTTAATTTAATATTGATTGAAATAACATGGATATCTTAATTTAATATCGTTTAGCATAAAACCATTGAAATGATATCAGAAAATTTTTCACTATTAATGCTAGACTGGTGGAACATTTTCACGTATACATAATTCTATTAAGTATATCAACATCGACTAAGTTTCCTTTTCAAAGTTAATTAAAAGTCTAAAAAATGTTACTTTTCTCAGAAACATTCTAATAAAAAATGTCTTCGATGATAACTTTAAATACTTATTTACTATAGATTAATTTTTCTTTGACCTTCCCGCTACGCTGGATATTTCAAGATGTTGTATAACAATTTATTGTTTTTAATTTATTGATATCTAAGTCCTAGCATAAAGCTTTCGCTTCTATTGAAAAACATTTTAATAGCCCTTTTGATTTAAAAAGAACAGGGCTTTAAATTCTTAAATGGAATTATATTTATCTATTTTTCCCCGGCCACACTCTCCTTTTGGAGTTAATTTCCACTATATAAGCCTATTCTTAGCAGATATCCCCTCAATAAAAGAAACATATTGGCCGGATTTTTTGTCTGTAAATTGAATAGTCCAAAAATTGGAAGTTCTTGAATATAACGCTCCCTCAAACTCCCTTTGTCGTCCATCCGTTATTGTGGTCAGTGACGCTGACCGCAGTGCCGTAGGGCCTGGATTCGAATCTCGGAGAAAGCATGGATGTTTATATTGTAATCCTTCATGGCTTTAAATTCTTTTGTAATTCGTGCTTCATGCTTACTCCTGTAAGCCCCAGTGTGATACTTCGTGGTGCACGAGAATTCCTAGATGTTCTCAATAAAAAAAACACCCCTTTAGAAATCTATTTCCCCCTTTAGACCGTTTTTAACAAATATCTACTCAGCAAAAGAAACATGTTTGTCAAATTTCGATTCTGCATGATCTCATGTTTTTTAAATGGGAATTTTTTTTGTATAGGTAACGTCCATGTAACCCTATGCAACGCACTTTGGAAGTCGATTTTCGCAAAAAATGTTCTTAACTTATTTCTACACACCAAAAGAAACATGAGTGCCAAATATTAAATCCGTTGGTTTTATGTTTTCGATTATTTTGTAGTGAATGTGGGCGAGTTACCTTTTCTTACAAATGTATGTGTGGGCGAGCAAGGAACACTTGCATGTCATGTCTTACTTTTTCTAAATGAAGCCCACATCTGAAATATTACTATAAATACTCAAGAATTTATTGCTTTTTAATGTCAACATTTATTCCCGCTCAAAAGATAAGTGACTTAAATCAAAAGATTTTCACTATTTTAAGCCACACACGAACAGAAGCAATTAAATTACCATCGAGTAGCAATGCTTTAAAAGAGCATTCAAATCAAAGCAATTTGCTCTGCAACGATGAATAATTCATCATAATATTCACCTTTGAAGATGGAAACAGAATATATGGGAAAGGTCTGTTGAATGAAGAAAAAGAGAGAAAGAGTTATAGACGAGGCGTGTATAAATTCAATTACTTTATTTCCCATTGACTTACAATTGTGGCGAATGTTCACGTTTAATTGCATGTGCTCAAAGATAAAATGAATTCATGATTTTCAAAGCTCTGATGTTGATTTCAACCAAGGGAGAATCATTCAGATTTTAAGCATGATTACACAGTTCGTAATAAATAAACTTTTGCGAACATAATGTTTGAATGCATACAATTTTGATTTGTATTTAAACCAAAGAAAGAGCGGCATTCATTTCATAAATAATATGCAGTTATTCAAAACAAAAGATTTAAAAGAATTTTCCTGTGACATGTCTATTTTCCTAATTTGTTTTTATAAATAGAACATGCCAAAAAATGTATTTTGAATTTCTTAAGAAAAAAAAATTCTGTTCTTTAATTAGTTATAACTACTAGTAATATTATGTTGGTAAGTTGGCCTTTCAAAAATAATATTGTTAAAGCATTTTTTTTCTAATGGGCTGCGGATTGGTTTTTTACCATTGTAGACCTAGTACATTCCCCGGAAGCGGGTATCTCTTTTTAGTATGGCACCATATAGATGGATACCAATCGCCACACAAATAAATTTGACGCCCAGTTTTCTTCCTAGAGGGAGGCACTTGAGCTCTGACGATGCAAAACTGTACTAGGAATTTAATTTTGCCGAGAGCACCCAAGCCAAACAGACACTCTAGTGATCTTTTAAGGAATATTGTTAAAACAGTTTATTAAATATTTACCACCTATTACATTTAGAAAAAAAAACTAATGTTAATGAATTTTAATGGGTTGATTTAATTTTCACATAGTGGTGCATAAATAGAATATCTTTTTAAGGAAATTTAGAACACGTTGCGTTACTTATATCGAAGTTTGTCTTGGCAGCTCTTAAGACTTCGTTCCAGAAAAATGACCAATCGAAACTAGTGCGGAAGGGAGATATCGTAGCTATAACAAATCACAAACAAAAGAATAAACAAGTAATGAACACACACCACGCATGTTATTTTCTCAGCAATAACACTCTCTTTGTGGTAAAATTGATTTTTACACGCAAAATCCTGTTCCTACCGTGAGCTTGAAAAATAATATTCAGCACTTGTAGAAGATGTGACCAGGTTTACCGGATTGTTGACCAACTTAGTGAGAAATACGATATCGCCAAAGAATCATTGAGAAGGCTCTAGATAACTCTCTCTGTGATAAGAGATAGTTTTGTCTGTCTGAATTCCTGCTTGAAGAACTGTTTAGAGCGCCGTTTCTGTAACGTTGTAAAGGTTGCTTATAACAAATACAATTTGTAGTATTGTAAATAACCTTTTATAATATTTCTTTGTATATGTACGTCAATTTGTTTTTATGAAGTCATTTGTTTGTCCTTGTCATTGATAAGTCTGTTATTATTCAAATATTGCATCTTTATCTACTCTTACCCCACTCAAATCTCTAACAATATTAAGTTATTAATCTCATTGATTAATCGAATAACTTAATTCGTAGTGCAAAGATTTTCTCTTGCGACTAATCATAACATTTGAAACGTTCATTATCAGCCAGAACTAAGAGGACTTGATTACAGAACATCGTCTAATGCACTCACTCTAAATCTTAACTTAATGAATTGTTAGATTCCTTCTAATGGAACACTGTATATAATCTAGATGAAATAAGCTCAGCTATTATTGACTATTTTAAGTAGAATTTCCACTATCATCAGTGAATATTTGCTTCTATTCCTTTTATATATTTAACCTTTTTTGTCGATCATTTATTTCTCTTGAATTCCTCGCAGTTTCTTATGTTTTATTAATAATTAAACAATAAAATTTAAGGAAATATATTTCATTTTGCCGAATTTTATGTTTGCATTTAAATTTAAGGGGTGGGAAGAATACTTCCCACAGAATCATTCTCCATTATAAGGAAAATTAAATTTAATGGTAAACATTTATCATGAACTGATGAGAAGCATGTTGCTATACACAAAGCGGCATCATATTCTGCACACATGTATCGGGTCCTTTTTTCTTGTCCCTTTGTGCTATATTTCTTACATCGTCTATACGAGTAGTTGGAAACCATCTTTGGCATATAATTCTCAAACTGGCTAAACGCACACCATCCAGAACTACATACTTTCTTTGCTAGCAGGTCTTCCTTTCCTTTTTCTTGAGGAATATCCGTCTATTAACTGACGAGCTAATACTATGTTGAATGTTAGCTGGTCTGAACTGTTTCTTCTTTTTACTTCCCACAGTATAAAACTATTTATGATGGCAAGATCAATAAGAAAATAAAAGATTAATGTGGGAATTAGTCTTCATATCGCTATGATAGCAAAGTCAATATATTATTGCGGGTTTTGAGCTTCCCACAGGTATATTTTGTAAAATCAAGTAGATAGGAAGTAATATTCCCAAGGCCCATGAAAGGGTTAATGTTATCTGCATCTCACGTTTCTTTTGTAATAAGGCTGGTGATAACTAAAAGAAATTAAGTTAGTTTTATTATCAAATCTTTTTGTGATAGCCAGTTACAATACCTATTTTATTATTTATAAAATATTAGAATATCTTAACTTCATATAATCTCTTTAGTTTTTCTCCCCTTTTTGTCTACAAGTGTTGATTATTAATATAATCTACATAATTTTTATTATTGATTAAAGTTTGAGAATATATCCACAAAAGAAATGATAGGTTTTGCAGATCCTAATGCAAAAATTGATAAGCATTCATTGGGGAAAACGTATTATGAAAAGATAATTAAACCACTTTTATATTTTATAATGAAATTTAATGAAATGAATGTAATTCTCCTCAAGGAATTATTTTTACGAACTAACAAAACATTCAGGTAAAATTACTTACATTCAGGTAAAGTTCTTACATTACAAATTCATGTGTGGCTTCAATTCTAGTGTGAATTTACATATCCAAAAACGGGTAGAACTTTCACACTCATCCGATGATTAATTGAATAAACAGTCTGCTAAATGGATGAAAAGGGTTAATAAAACGGTAACATAAACATTAAAAATTGAAATAGTAATTTGAAGACTTTACTGATTAAGTAATCTACAGCTAAGGTAAATTTTAACATAAATGAAGAATACCCTTATGTGCTTACTCTCATATTATTCTAAAATTGCTTTAGATAAAATTGCTTTCTTTTAAAGTGTCTTGTTTTTTTTTTTTTAATTTTCAATTTGAATATTGTATTTTGGATATATTTTACGGGTTAAAACGATTATCCTGGAACTAATGTGTGATACGGTTATTTGTCATTAATTTTAAAAAAAAATATCTTAAGCAAAGACCAAGGAAATAAAATTATACCTTATCGTACGAAAGGTTTTTAATGATCCGTTTTTAAATTAAGTCGTAAAAACAAACTGAATTAAAAATACATAAATCTAATGTCTGGTATAATAATTTAATTAACCTCAACTGCTTTTTTTCATCCAAAGTCAAATTTGCTGTAATGTACAGCAAAAATGAAAAAATTACTGCTTCAAAAACTCATAACGTAATAAAAAATACCAAAATAAATAAATGGCTTCCTTCTAAGTTATTACTTGCTTAGAGCATCAAAGTGCAAAAAGAATTAATTATTGATTAATCAGAAAAATTAAAAGAAGTCTTACTTAAAAAAATAATTGATTCTAAAACTTTGATAATTAATTAATTGATCATCCAAATCTAATATTAGTTTGTATTCAATTCTATCTGAACTCTAATTTTTCAGAAAAAGGATTTCCCCTCAAATAAATAAAGCACAAACAAATGTTTTTAAAAACTGCTGATTAAATATTTATAAAATAAATTACCTAGTTTAAATGCATTTTAAATTAAAAAAAAAGTTGCATGTTAGCATAATAATCTTACAAATTCTGCCATTATGAATTTTTTCTCATGCATTTACGTGATAAAACAAATTTATATTTGTATCATTCTCGAAACATTAGAACTTAGCAGAATTTAAAGTAAAAAAAATCTATCGTAAATAAATCTTTAATCCATATGGAAAAAACATTAATGAAAAATAATTTCAAAAAAATCTAATCTCGATTAATTTTATTTTAAGGTACAATACATTGTTACTTCCGAGTACAAATTTCTTTAAAAAATATTGATTAAATATTTAAAACAGCACCTTGAAAAATCTTTCTAAGAATCAAGTTTCCCCGAGCATTTAAAAGTATTTTTATGCATGCATAATTATATGCTTTTATATTTTATTCTATACCTTTTTCAGAATCTTAATGTTTGAGGTATTTTTCCTGAGAATATTTTTTTTATTTATCCATTTTTGAAGTATCTGCTTAGCTCTGAAAAAAAGACAATTTATTTGAAAGTAAACTACTTCATGCTTAAAAAAGTAATAAAGCTTTGAAAATTGAGAAATGCATTTGAATCTGTAGTGTATATACATATATATATATATATATACATATATATATATATATATATATATATATATATATATATATAAAGCACCCTTTAATATAATTATGAGTTCTGCGCAGCAGATAAAGAGCTTGTTTTTCAAAAACTAAATACAAAATAATCTTAAAAATACTGATTAACACTAAAAGTGCATTCGCAAATTATCTTGATCGTATTTTGATAATAGGTTATCTTCATTATCAGTTCAAAAAACCAAAATGTTTGTGTTTCTTTTATTTTTCGCCAATAAACAATTACTGAAGTACATTTACGAAGTAAATATTACCATCTGTTCTAAATGCTTTCTTAGGAGATTTTTATTTATTAAAATAAAATTAATACAAGGAGTGACAATTAAATTTCCGGGCTGCGCATACCTTAGCCATTAGGTTTGAATAGAAGGAATGAGAATAGATTATATTTGATCTAGATCCTTCAGGTGTTGGGGGGCCTGTTATTCCATCCCTCTATCCAGTTCAGTTTGTTTTTCATCCTCGTTTGAGTAAGACGGTGTTGTGTCGAAGTGCCGCGATCAAGAAAAACTTAAAAATCAAGCTGAGCATAAATTTGAAATTCCCCATGAAATCTTTTTTAAAAAAATTCAGCTGACTGTTTCAATTTGTTAAAAGACAATTGAGATGTTGGAGATAATTGAATGTCGCATTGTCAAATATTTCATTGGCACAAATTATTTTCAGAATATTGAGAGCTTGTTGAAAATGATGAACGTTCTAGTAGATCTGTGACTTCCGGAACTGGTCATGCTTATCGTTTTTGTTTGATATTAATGGCATCATCAAGATTGAATGGGTCATTGAGATCCTGAGAAAGCTTAGAGAAGGAGTGACGAAGAAAAGGCTAGATCTGCAGAGCAACAACACATGGATTTTGCACCAAGATAACGCCCCGATACCCATTACGATCTCTGTAAAGCTGTTCTTGGTAGACAAAAGAATTACTATACTCGAGGATCCACCATACTCACCAGATTTCGTACCATGTGACTTCTATCTGTTTCTTAAAGAGAAAAATGCATTGATGTAAACCTATTTTCAGTCTGTAGAAGAGGTGAAGGCAAAAACGACAGACTTATTAAAGATGGTAACACCTAATGAGCCGCAGCACTGCTACAGTGCAAAACTCGAATGCAGCTATGTATTGATTGGGAAAAAGAGTGTGTTGAAAAGGATTAATAGGTATTTGTACATTACTTTCAATGAAATTGTGAATGATTAGCCAAGAAACTGAAATCCAATATGGATTATAGTGATTAACTTGGAAAAAATACATATTTGAACCAAGGAAACATTTCTGAGTTTCGTTTCCTTTCGACATTAGAGATATCCCCAGGTTTTTACAGAACTCAGGAAATGGACGCAGCTGATCGGTAGAGATTAAAAAAACGTATTATGACTTTTTCCGAAATATAAAAAATAGAGGCATAAAAAATGTACTTTAGAGGCTAATATAATGAAAATTAGTAAGCTAAACAATTGTTTTAATATGCACTAAATACATTTAAGTGTTTTACTAAAATCCAATTTTCTCAAACCTGTTTTTTTCCATGTGAGGAAAATTTTTTAACTACTGCACGAAACAGTTAATATAATTTAGTATAACTAATAATGACACATTATTGTATACTTTTACTAAGAAAAGGCTCAAAAAAACTATTTAGACTTAATGTATAGCATTGCACATCATAAAATTTCAGTATTTAGGATAGAAATCCCAAACACATGTGCAAATAATTATTTTTAAAAAAAACTAAATAGGCAACATAAACATAAAAGCTGTGGTAAAAAGATATGTATTATAATTTTTTAAAAATTAAAGGTTTTATTCAATAGTACTTTTTAAAATGTTCATTAAAATATCTAGTTTGAATAGCACTGAAATACGGATGAACAAGAAAGATTGAATTCGAGATTATGAATAAACAAATTTCTCCTAATTTTTATTAGAACCAAGAATTGTTCCTTACAGAATAATGTATGCGCTGAAAGACCAATTTAATTTAACGAAATATTTATTATTCTTTCATCCAAATATTTAAAAACTAAATGTATTTTCAACAAGGAAATTTAATGAAAATTTATTTTACTTGCTAAAGAAAGATTGAAAATAAAACATCAAAAACATTATGAAGTTAAAAATCAAACCTATAACACACACATAGGTTGCAACCTGTTTTCGCCATTTTTATGTCTACAGAACATCATAGTCTGCCAATCCAATCCTATCCCATTATTCAAAAATACAACCTCCATTTTACCTAGGCAGAAAAAAATACGACTCCCTAGGTACTAAAGTAACTGAATGGTCATATAAATGCCATTCCATTTTAGAGGAAACCTTTTAAGTTATTCTTTTCGAACAGCATAGCAATAGAAAACCAAGACAAAATCCTCCAGACTGGATTTACAGTATGGTTCGAACGTTTAGTGCAACCGGAGAAGACGTGTCACTTTGGCAAGTTTAGTTTATGGAGCGGACTTTATGGTTTACGTCCGTTCTGGAACAGTTTACCATAAGTCAAAGCGCAGACGATTCTCAGTTAAGACATAGTATGTCACTCGTGGGCTTATTTAGAAGAATGTTAAGTGTAGAAACTGTAAGAAGATGGCATTTCGTCTGGGGAATTTGCGTAAGTGGCTTCTGCAAAAGGTTTAGATCAGTTTAAAGTGTAAGGATTTTTAAAGGGATTTTGTGTTTTGTCGGAAAGTTACTTCTTATTGTTGTTTCTTAACATCTATTATATAACAATGTTGAATTAATGTTTTCATTTAGTGTTGTCTGACATCGAATTTCGAATAAAACATTTTGTAAAATTTATAAAAAGCTGTAGTTTTAGCATTTTTTGACTATGTGTGTCATTTAATATAGGATTCTTTGTTCAATTATTGTTCATGGTTTTTTTGAAATTTGAAATCATTCTTTTTTTTAAAGTGAAAAATTGTAACTAAAATCGACCATTTTTTCTATTTTGAGTTCTTTCTTTACCTTACTAAATTTACAAAATACAATCTTATTTTTTGTTCTTTCACTTTAAAATATAATTTCATCCTTTTAAATTGATTCCGTTTCTTCAAGCGAGCCTATATTCATTTCCTGAAATCATGTATGTAATTTGCAAAATTTTGAAGTGTGTGAACCTTACTTTTTGTCTTATTATTTTATAACATGCGTGTTCTACTCTTAGACTCGACTAGAGGTGTGGGCTGGTGAAAGACGACTCGTCATAATACTTTTCAACTATTTATTCAGCACACTAATTATCCAAGAGAAAGAATTCAAGTATTCAAACCAGATGAGATTTTCCTATTAAGAGCAAGAGGGGATTTAACTACGAGAGACGCGAATTATGAGAAGACTTCTATTATATATATATAAATTGATCCTCCTTTTATGGGATCAATCCACTACTCTAATATTTGAGCTACAATTTAGCTATGGGGACCAATCGTCACTTAAATATCTTCAACTAATTAATACCCAAAACACGCTATCAATTTTTACTAATACATGATCAGTAGCTATCTTTCCTTGTCGTCAGCCTCTTTATATTTCAATCTCCATGCAACTCCGTCTATCTCTCTATTCATCTAACTAGCTAGAAAACCTATACTATATATAACTGACCTAATCTGTATATTACGGTTTCTTCTTCCAAAAGAGTTGGTTGTGATTGATAGCCCAAAGAATTCCCAAGAGGATTAGTTGAAGGATGCATAAAGATTAGTCACAACTTATTCTCTGTATTCAGACCTGTCAGAGATTCTCTATATTTCAATCTCCGCGTAACTCCGTCTATTCCTCTATCCATCTATATATCTCTCTCTAGCTAGCAAACCTATACTATACATATAACTGACCTAATCTGCATATCACGGTTCTTCTTCTTCCAAAAGGGTTGGCTGTGCTTGATAGCCCAAAGATTTCCCAAGAGGATTAGTTGAAGGACGCGTATAGATCCGTCAAAACTTAATGGCGCTATGTACATCAGTCTCTAAGGAGATTATATTTACTTTTTTTGATAGTGTAAATATTTTGAATAGCACTATTTCAAAATATCAATAGTATCAAATAATAGCAAAAATAGCAAATTTTCAACGTTTAGAATATTTTTCTATAAAATTTGGAAGCTAATAAGCTATACACAATTCGAGTTCCGATTAACTAAATAGAAATAATAGTCCATAAATAAGCAAGACTGCACAACGTTTCTATCATTTTAGGTTATATTTTTCTTCAGATTTTATTTATAAGTATTATTCATTCTCACTTCCCGAGTTTCTAAGGTATATAGTAAAAAACTAAGACGAATATAGCAAAAAAGAACATTCGAAAGAACGCATGAGCAATTCAAGTTTTATTTATATACTTTACAAGTGTTCTGTGTGGGAAACCTTGGTTACACGGCATATATCAATGCCATAATCCAGTTCCTCTGCCCCGTTAAACTCAACATGGTACTATCAACGTTATTGACAAAACTTGATATACTTTCCGTGTTATCCAAAAACTTGGTCTTTTACATAAGACCAAATTTTTATACCACCTTTATAGCGTGATGCAGAACTGCATGAAAAAATAAAAAGTGCTGTCAATAACGCTGATAGTACCATGCAGAGTTGAGCGTGGCAGGAACTGGAATATCGCTTTAATGTATGCCTTGTAACGAAGTTTTTACGCATAGAATACCTGTAAAGTGTGTAAATAAAATCTGAATTATTTCTCTATGCTTTCAAAGGTTCATTTATGGTGTATACGTCTTAGTTTTTTGCTATAGTGCAGCGCTTCTCAAACTGTGGGTCACCCCCCCCCGGGGGGTGATAAATCTACGAGGAGGGCGCGAGCATATTGAAAAGTCGAAAACAAAAGATTATTTTTAAAAAATATTAATTTACTGAAAATAAACAAACAAATACATTTTGACATAATAAAAAATAAAACACACATTTACACTGATATAATACACTTATAAAAGTATCGGGGAAGGGGGGAATGAATAAGATATAAGTAAATCCTTCGCAAGCACTGTCAAGGTCCCTTTTGTAGCATTCCAAAGCCTTCAAAATAATTTTACAGATAGCAGTGCATAGAAAAGATTGTACTTCGGAAAGACGTATATATACGTCCGAGGTGGTTAACGTACCGGTTTAGCTAGACGTATATATACGCTAGTGCACTTAAGATGTTAAAATCGTATTGTATCTTTGGTACCAAAATACAGTATTATTGAATTCAATGCATTGTTATTTGTATGGAGGGAGGGGAGTGCGATGAAAATTATGATTGAATATTGGGTCGCAAATATTGCAAGTTTGAAAAGCCCGCCTATAGTGCTTTCGAAACCTGATAGGAAGTTATAAATAACCCTGTATTATTGGGATATTTGTTTTAAAGTTTCATTTAGCTCAATGCACAATATTGAGTTCAGTATTTTCTCAATGAAAGTAAAAATATATTTTAAAAACTGTGATAGGATATCGAGTCCTATATTTCATTTCCAACGTGTTATCAAAGTATTTATTAATTTTTAATTTCTTCAATGATAAAAGGAAAATAACTGTGAATTTGGCAAATTTCATATCGTATATTGTTTTAAAACTTCAAAAACTTGCTTCATTTTGTTTTATTATTAAAAAAAATCATAACAAATTACGTTTCAGATTGCGCACATACAAAAAAAGGCCTATCTTATGTTTCTATTCCTTAAGAAGTTGACACACAAGACACAGAATACTAAAGCTCTCTCTCTGAGGCTTGCAGTTCTTGAATCTATTTAAATTTGCATACAACTTCAAAAGTTTTCAAGAATAATTAAATGAAATACAGTCTTGATAAAGACAAAAAATAACGAGGCAAAAGAGTTATATGTTCTTTACTTTGTGACTGCAGAAGTGGAATAAAATAAATGGGAATGTTTCCTGTATCCAGACTTTATTTTTTTCCAACTCATCAAAACTTTTCAAATCAGATTCTAAAAAGTTGATTTACTTAGATAAAACGAAAAGAACTTGGCCTTTTCTGAGAGTATTTTTATCTCACGTTTTTTGACATACAGTTTCAAAGTAGTAAGTTAAAGTTTGGGAACACTTTTGACAAACAAAAGATATATATTCCTAGTTTTTACTTGACTTGAATTAGGAAAGACAATTTTTCGGTAATGTTTTTTGTTGTTACAGTAAGAAAAGTCATAAGACACTGATGTGTACGCTAATATTTATGCAATTCATATTATTTCGGAAATATGTATTTTTTTTCCTCGTTAGACATGCCGTGCCGCTGGCGTAGTTTGGGACACCGAATTTACGCAGATTGCTATAAAAGTGATCACTTTTATTTTAGTTCAATTATAATTTAATATCAACCAAGATTATAAACCAAGGAAGCAATCAATTTAGATAACTATTTTAAGATCGTAAGATAAATAATTAAACCCTTATCTCAGTGTGATCCGATAGAAGAATACTCGTCAGATCTCTCCTGTGTTGATTATAATCCAGTCTGAAACTTTTTATCTCTTTCATTAAAGTTTCCGAAAGGCATTGTACCAATCTCACTTTAATAACAGCGTAATGACTAACTTCAACAGTCCTATTGCTATGGTTTAAATAACACTCACTAACATAAAATCAAGTTCTCTCTACGGAAGGCGGTTTTAAAATCAAACAACCAAAAGAACGCGAATAGGACCCGTCACAGACTTCCAGCTGCATTAACGAAGTTTATATTAGGTATGGAGCGGTGAGTGGCGTGGTTGGTTTCTCGCTGGCCTTCTGCACCCAAGGATGCGGGTTCGCCCCGGACCATGTCAATGGATTTTCATGATGCAAAAAACCATCAGTGGTCATATCGTATGATTATACGGCATATAAAAGATCCCTAGAGTGCATGTTTGGCTTGGGTTCTCTCTACAAAATTAAATCCTAGTACAGGTTCACATCGTCAGAGCTCAGGTGCTTCCCTCTAGGGAGGAAACTGTGCGTCAATTTTACCTGTGGCGATTGGTATCCGTCTATAGGGTGCCGCACTAAAAAAGAGATACCAGCTTCCGGGAACGTATTAGGTCTGCAATGGTAAAATACCAATCCGCAGCTCATTAGAAATAAAAAATAATAGGTATGGATATGAAATGCGTTATTTATTGAGAAAACTTTACTTTTGATTAAAAATATCGTCAAATGTTTTACTTTATCAATACAAGTTTTCCGAAGCGATAGTTATGAACAAGTATCATTCTCCTACGGAGTATAAATAAAAGAATAAATTATTAAAACGTAAAAAGTTTTAAGAAATATTTCTAATGAATTGAGGAAATATTTTAAGTGGATTATTAAGTTTAATAAATAAAAATTTTAATTAATTAATGTAATTTAGATATGCAAAATTTGATTGTAAAAATACCTCCCTAGAAATTAAGTTAGTATTATGTGTAAAAAGAGAAAACATTTCTGAAATATTTAGATACATATTTATCACTGATAACACTTATTTATTTCTTACTCAATAATTTAAATCGTTCAAAAATTCAAGAATTGATAATATTTTCTAAATAATGTAAATCATGTTTATACAAGTATATATAGAGTTACGATCCTGAGTTGAATTAAAAATTAGTTTAGAATTTAAAACTCTTTTCAGTTTTGAATGATGAACACCTATATTTATAACTTAGCAGATTTCTCTGATCATTGGGGATATTTTGAGTCTTTACATAAAAATATCCAAGTAAAAAATGTATAAACTTTGGCAAATTCAAATTTAAACCACTTTTTTCAAGATATGTTTTTTCACATTGTGAATAATATGAAGTACTCTTTGTACTTTCTTCTTGGTCGATTTCTGAATTTTTACTCTCTTTCATTTTAACTAACATTAATTTATTTAAAATAAATAAAAAAATTATTTATTATAGAGTCGACCATTTTCGTCATATCAAAAGACATCACCAAATATTGCAATATGTAACCTATAGTAGAAATCCGTCCCCTCTCATGTTCGAACACAATAATAACGCTGATATCATTTGGAGACATTTTATGAATTGGCGAAAACTTTTAATTTGGCAAAATTCGTCGATGGTATAATACAAGTACAGAAAATTTTTGTAATTTACAATAAACAATTTATTGAACGCATTTAAAGAACGGCTTGATTTTTTCAATTATTAACATTAGAAAAACTTAGTAATGTTTTCAAAATTGGAACAAATTTTTTTTTTTTTTGCAATTTTATTTTCGATGGATTACTGTCAATGAAAAGGACTTAAAAGTGTGAACACTTATGAATTTAAAATATCTAAATAACCTCTCTCTCTGAAATTAGGGGATTTCTACACCATTTTGAAATACTAAACATTTATTATACTTCATCTTGTTGACTTCAGACAAAAATTTCTCATTATTTTATCTTTTTAATTAAAAAATGTTTAATTTTATTCCGCAATACACGTCACACAATATATATATATACGCCATGTGTATTTCAAGTTACAGCTATGACATAAAACTACTCTATGAATAATTAAGTTAGAAGTTTATCTAAACAATTCAGTTATAGCGAGCGTTATAGTTATATGAACTTCATTTTAATCGTTTTAAACAGCACATCCCTTTCAGTAGGCTTTAAATGGACTCATCCCATTTCTCTGTAGAATATCCTCTAAACTTTGATAAATGACTGGAATTTCAAACGTCAGAGTCTAATGCAGAACTTATTTCACATATGACAGTCATTATCATTGTGAATTTCATTTACGCTGTAAGATGTCTAGAATGCAATTGTATCAAGATCCCGAAAGAATAGAATATTTTCAGAGAGATTTTAGGGAAAGTCATGGGAGAATTTTAATGCAGTGTACATGAAATCCTGAAAAGTAACGGATGCTTAGCACAAAGGTATAATTTTCATAAGAATGTAACTTAACCGACCTATTCTTAATGGATTTCGAAGCAACAAATTTATAAGGAATTTTATGTTATTAACTACCTGGGCAATGGATAACACTGTGACAGTTATTCAGAAGATTGGAAATATTTTTCATAAAGCAATGACAAATGATTTGATTTCTTGATGGTAAAATTATAAGATATAGGGTTCAAATCTCAATGAACTGCTGTACTTATTAAAAATTTTAAAGGCATTTTATTATCAAAATTTTCTAGAGGAAACAGCGAGGAAACAACAGTCACACAGTTGCATATTCTTCCTATTTTCTAATATCTCAAAGTATTTTAAGGTATCCAACTACCCTAAAATTGTGAATTTTGCCAAAAATTGACAAATTTTTTTATGATTATATTTCATAATATACCAAGTTTACTATTTTCCGTTCACTTGAACAAAAACTACAAGAGTTTCAGCAAAAGCAGATGCCATTATATTAAGCAAAATGTCATATTTTAAAATGCGTTTTACTCGAAACATATTTTTTTTCAAAATGCTCTAACAGGGACAGTGATTACTCAAAAGGTTTTGAAAATAATTAATTGAAATTTTTTGTGTATGTTCTGTAAAACAGTAGAAGTGTTTTAACTTTCATATTTATCAATCACTGTTTTATTACAAAATTTACAATCATTTTTGTTAATATAATCACGGTTTTTTAAGCAATTTCATACAGTAAATAAAATAAAGTGCTCTAGTTCTTGTAAAAATTAAAATATCTCTTATCCTGAAGGTCATTTCAAAAATGAATAGCAGCAACATATCAGAATTGAAAATTTATCCATAAACTTTTGGTACAGTGTGAGCTGAGTTTATATTATTTTTTGTCAATTTTTACCCATTTTTTCCTATTTTAGTAATAATAATTTCTTTTTCTCTTCTTAGTTTTAGCATATTTTTCTTGAAATGCACTAATCATATCTAAAAATAATAAAAAATCTCCATATCTCCATTTCTTAAAAAAAAGTTGTCGCAAGTAGTCAGATACATTAAGCACAACATATTATTCCTTTATTCTTTATGACTCGGCGAAATTCACATGTCATGCTACTATACTTTGCATTTCAATATTGACTCTTAAAACAGTAATCAAATATATTAGTTCGAAATTATGAGACTATTCACTTAAGATTGATTTTATCTGGAAGTACTATTGCTTAGTCAATGTTCTAAAGGAAACTATGTATGTACTTAGAAATATCTAATACAAAAAAGGCTCCATACATCAGTTATAGTCAGTAATGGATTTAGGGTCGATGGCGCCCTAAGCCCAAGTTAAATTGACGCCCTTATACATAATAATAATAATAGGAATAGTAATAATGGATTCGATATAAATTTAGGTATTGAATTTCGGCATAAATTATATATACATATTTGGTATAACTACTAAGCATACAATTTAGAATAAATTGCTTTTAATTAAGAAATAAATCATATTTATCTAATTAATCATACAATATATTTGTTTCTTTCTTTAATCCGAGTGAAAGTATTAATGAAATCTTCATACTTAATTTCTTAAACTAATTGTGTTTCAATGTTTAATAATACAAGTGCATATTGAGTCCATCTTGCTTCCTACCTGCACGTAAATAATTTTTCACTCTTTTCAGGGTAGAAAACGATCTTTCTCCGGAACAATTTGTTGCAGGAATTCTTAGATAAATACGTAAAGCGATATCTATATTTGGAAAGATATCGCAGAGTAAGAATTCCTTTACGTTTGATGCAGATCTTATATTTATATTGTTTTCTTGTAATTTTTCCAAGTAACACTGCAGATGAATGCATTTATTACTTAATACTTCTAAATCGTTTGAATATTTTGTAACTGTCAGTTCTGTTAATTATTTCAAAAAATAATTCTACCCTTTTAATATTGACATCTTGAGGCTGTCACAGCGAGAAAAGAAGCATTAAAATTTGGTCTTACACTTGGAAAAAAATTTCAAATTTTTGCCGCCTCGGAAAATTTTGACGCTTTTAAAAATTTGCCTATCTAAGCCTATATCCATCACTGGTTATAATACACATCGAAGATCTTGTGTATAACTCCTCAACTTCGGAATGTCTAACAGAAATGTTACAAGATGAAAAAAATATATTTGAATTTGGAATATAGTCCCCTTTTACTAGTACACAATTTTCGGAACATTAATTTATACTGGAAATTAGACAGTTTGAGCCATATGGTAATTAAACATAACCCTCTAACAACACTCTTTTCAGATTTTGGATGGTTTTTGGAAGGGGAATTACAATATCCCTCCCAAGAGCCCCTGAAATGCATTCAATAAGGTTAATGTTCTAGACAGTTGAATTGCCAATCCATCCGATGGAAATCCTCAGAAATTCGTCGGTTATATGAGCTCCATATTGACAAACATTGCCACCCATACAGATGAAATCAAAACAATTGCACTCCTGAAAAGTCAAATATAGATTCCCAGGATTTCCTCTTTTGTTTCACAGCAGTCAAAACATATGAAAGCCAGTACATCTATCTAACATGATACCAACCAAACCATCCAATCTTTATTGCCATGTCGATCTTATTCTAGGATGTTGGAGGACATGTTGTGAGCCCCTAGTTTCTCCAGATTAAAATGCGGCGATAATCAGTGATTAGGGGGAAACTACACTTATCTCAGCGAATTAAATAGTATCTTACTTCTCTCTGATCCGATGTTGACGCACCATGATAAGTGGGCTCTTATGTATGCAGAACTGAGCAGAATGCAAACTGCAAATCTTGCAAACATTCATTTTTTGTGTATTTTCGTGTATTCGTCCTTGAAATTTGGATTCCTGCGATAGGAAGAAATTTACAAGTCAGCTGAGAATTGGTGCTTATGGTCTTATTACTCTGTTTTAATGGATAAATACAAATCTTAAGACAATACAATCTATGACGTTTTTTCCCACGCCATCTTTCTACAGTTATGGTCTCACTATACTGTCTTTACAAGCGACATACAAAGCTGGGAGTTACATTACTATTTAGCAATCTGTTTTTAAAACGATCTTTCTCCCAACCATTAGTTACATTCTTTCATTATCCAAACTTTGGCAATTTCTCGTTTAAACTGTTTAACTTTGAATTTTACCGAATGTTAAGAAAAGCCACCCCGAAATGTTCCCAAGATATTCGAACGAATAAATCCTGCAAATTGACTCGTATACTTACAAAGAATTTTTTTTAATGCACAAACACTTTTATATAGTGAAAAATATTAAATTAGTGTGAATAGAGACTTCATTCAAAGAGACGTTTAGAAACACTACATTAAAAAACGACGGACAACACGAGAGAAAGAATATACAAGTACATTAAAAAAAACAGTTTTGACAATTTTTACAGAACCATCTGTTGGCATTTACACAAATCAAACTACACAATATTTAACAAACAGAACTGCTTTGAAAATTCGTATCTTTGTTTCAAAGTATTAGTCTTTTGCTTGCATTTACTATAATTTTCGAGAAATCAGACTAAATATAAAAAAAAATTCCTTAATTCTAAGCATCAGTAAATTCACGCTAACCATCTTCTACTCTCTAAATAATTTTTATAAACATAAGAAAATAAATAATACATTAGTAAAATGATTTACTAGTAATATTTATGCAAGTAATTGCTACTTTTTTAAACAGTTTTAAGAGTTCTCTAAAAATAGGAATTATGAGAACAATTTCTTTATTCAATATATTTCAATATTTATTATATATATATATATATATATATATATTCATATGTGTTCTCAGACTCATAAAAACATACTATGTACGAATACTTATAACTACACCCTATAACAATGTAATTTAACTGAAATGCCTATGCTGCTGAAATTTAATACACATATCAATTTATTTCTTCCATTATTAAATTTAGTAAATTTTTCTTCTTTTTTTTAGGACATGATTTTTCTGGTTGAAAATAGCATATTGATTTTTTTTAAAAATAGCTTAAAGAGATTGTGTTAGAAAAAAATTCTTGAAGATACGATACAAATAAAACAAAAATGCTGGGATACTTTTAAAAGAAGTATCGATCACAAAATCGAGTTGTATTTTTTGAAGTCATATATTTTACTTTTCCATATATTTTTTTCTTTTCTTTTTTATAAAATGCAAGAAGAAAATCTCCGGGTACATTTTTATTTTGCAGGTGTAATCCAACTATAACTAATCTGATACTTCCAAGTTGAACATACTTTTCGAGTTCAAAAATATTTCCGAGCACAACTTATCTCAACTCTAAGGTTTTAAATCTTCTTTGAAGTAAAAAACATTAAAAAAAAGTTTATTGATTGATGCATTGAATAAGGTAGCTCAGTTTTCTATGCTTGTATCATGGAAACCTCTAATTAAATCTATAGTTTAGTAAATTTTATTAAATTTATAAATTATTAATTATATATTTTAGATACATACACGTCTATATACATAGTTATATATTATTCTTTTTAAATATTTTTTTCCAGGGTTTCATGTTAAACTTAGTGCAAGGACTGGTGACCAAAATTATAACTATAACAAAAAGTATAAAATTTCGTACAATAATTTAGTTAACTGTGGAACTTTTATTCCTATTTGATACAAATAATATGATATAGACAATTTTAAGCTAACAAAATAAGCAAGAACAAAAATTTTCTTGAATTTTCTAAGGGGACAAAATCAAAACATTCATCATTTGCAGAATTTTTATAATGTCGACCATTTCGCACAGCTTTTTAAACCTCACTACAGCCATTAAGGTTTTAAAAAGGAGATAATTGACTTTATTTGGGATTAAAAAAATTCATATTTCTGCAAGTTCAAGGGGACATTGTACAACTTGTCTTTTCTGAACATCTGTGCGTGTGTTGTGTGGCGTGCGTGCACGCTTTTTACTTATCCTCATTTTATCATCCTTGCAAGCTATTTTAATGTTATTGCCATTTAAATATTTTCAAATACAGTAGAACTTGTTTTTGTGCTGTCCCTTTTCATACGATTTTATTTTTGTGTGATCCTTATTTATGCGGTATATGAATTTCAACGGTTCTGTAATGCTTTCTATCAATGCGTATATATACACTTCAAGACGTTCTGTTCATTGGTTATAAACAGTCTCTTGACAATGCACATTCAACTGCTTTCTCTTAAGTATCCGAACACGTTGAAAATGACCAAATTCAGTCAAGACAGATATTTTTGTTTTTTATTTTATTGAATAGAGTTATCTTTTGACTTTACGAAATATACTTTATTTTGTTTTCACACTACCTAGAGGCCAAGTTACAATCAATTTTATAAAGTTAGAAAAACCGGAAGAGTGGGTTTTTGATCTACCAGAAGTGGGCATTTAAATTGCTCAAAATCTATCATGGCGAGTCTGATAACTCAAATTAGTAGGAATGTATTTCTATAAGACTTTCTAAACCTGATATTTACGTTATTTTCTAAAGAATGTACTAAAATATTTCTTATTGTATGAATACTTTTTGAGTTATGACTTGTTATTTAAATAATGGTTTCATAAAAAATGTAATATTTCTTATAATGTTTACTCAATCAGCTCTAAAATTTTCAAATTTTAATAAAAAATTAAAATTTTAGTACATTTTCTAGATAAATGCATCTAGTTTGTTTTCGTAATACTTTTACTAATATATGTATATTACTTTTTTCTCTAACTGCTTTGAAGTTTTTCAAAAATATTGCTAAAATTTCACTTATAATTGTGATTTTTGTAAAATTCAGGTAATTTATTTTAAATTTTGATAGTTAAATAGTAATATTTATTGGTATTGAGTCCTAAAAGAGCATTTATAATGTTTTAGTATGCTATTTTGTTAAAAAGTACTCCGAACGTGTTCGGATACCTTACGCACTAGCAGCACGCGATTGAAGACGAAACTTTCAATGAAAATGAGATAATCAATAATTTGATAGATTATGAAGACGGACAAGAAGAACCGGATTCTTTGAGAGCAGTTAAAATATACTCAGGGATCTGGTTTTCCAACAAATCGAAAAAGCATTTTCTTAAAATAGATACCGATTCCAGAAAACAGTTTGAAATTCCACACACAAAAAGAGCTTCGATCATGCATATCTGGTTATCATGAAGCTCAAAATCAACTGACCAAACGACCGTCGTCACAAAAACTTATCCCTTACTTCATGGTACCAAAAATATATCAAGTGAAATTGTATCTTCAAGTGACGAAAACGATTTTGAACTAATTCATCACAGAAAGATGCACGGTTTGGATAACGATGAGTAGCGGTGAATTATATATGTGCATTTTGAAAATTTCTCAATGTATACAATGAGAAATTAAATGTTTCCATATGGAATTTAATTATTTATTTTGTTTGGAAGTATTTTCTCAAAATTTCATAAATAATTAACATATTTTTTAAGCGTGGATTTTTTTATGCGGTTCATGACCGCCAAATAAAAAAAATGTCGGTAGTATGTCCGACAAAATTATTAGTTATATGTTAGTATTTATGAAATTTTCGCATATTTTTTGTGCGGATTCTTTTTGTGTGGTCCTTTACTGGATCTAAAACAGGTTTTACTGCATCTAAATTAAATTCCGTGTCTCATTCCTGGATCATAGTAATCTATATTAATTTAAAACTAAAATTTACGAATATATAACAAGCAAGAAAATTATAAGTTTCTACACTAATCACAATATTTATACTGATAGTTTATACTGCAATATTGCAACTAACATAATAATCAATCTAGGAAATCACATTTAATCCAATACTGAACGGTGAAAACGGCGAAATGCACTTTGTATTACCTAAAGAGGATTATAGGCTCAATGTCAAATTGCTTTCAGATAAAATTATTGATTTTGATCAAAACTTGAGCTGTATATATTATATATCGCTCTCGAATACTAATTTATGAGCAACTGTACGAGACTAATAAATTGCTGTTAATCCTTACTTTAAAATGAAATGTTTAAGCGAGTGTTAGTGATAGATCAATCACATTTAAAAGAAGATTGTAACGATGTTATATATATATATATATATATATAGTAATTCACATTTATTTCATCTTGAAAATCTTTAACTTGTAATGGTTCTCCTCAGGAATCGCGCTTAAATATCTTCTCGTTTACTTACATAACCCGGATTTAATCGTAATTGTATCAAGAAAGTTAACAGCTTGCGTCTTTTAAAAGTAAAATTGTATCAGAAATCATCAAGCGATAGCTTTCCACCAACCATAGCCTCTGTATGAAGAAGTCCAGTGGGTTTTGCTGCCTCATATAAAAAAAACCAGAACTAAAAAACTCTTTTTCTTTGTCTTGTGAAAGTTTGCTACTGCTTTTTGAACTGCTATGTATAACTGTTTTAATAGCCGTAAATTGTGTGTCTTCTTGTTTGCTTCCTGTAACGTCGAAACGCTAAATGTAATCCAGTATTTTTATACATGTGCGTGTCATCGTCAAATAAAAATGGATTATCTCCACCTAAAGAATGTCTCGTCAATAATATCCATTCAACAGCTGAAACAACATAATCAACAAATAAAATAGTAAAGAAGACAGTTCGCCGGCTGTGATGTTATATATACTCACACACATATATATATGACTAAGATGATTTGTCTTAATTTATCTTAATGGTTAGCATTTTTACATGTAAGTTTTTAACAAAAAAAGTTATTCCTAAATTTTTTTCTTAATATTCATCTCTATGAGAGAAACCTTCTATTACCACTAATCATACTTTTATTTTATTTGTTGTCTGGGGTTCAATCGACAAGTGATAGATATAGGCCTAGTTTTTCAACATGGCTCTAGTGTTTCTATTATTTCGAAAATGTTTGCTGTACGGGGAAGGTGGATCCATAAAGCATTGCTTAAACCTAAATTCACTGACTTAATTCAGCGTCAGCTTTAGAAATCATAATAGACCTGTATTTTAGTCCAAAGACTTTTGGTATTTTCAATTTTAATAGTTCTACACCTCTGCTTCCTGTTTTGTTTGTTTTTATACAATTTTAGTACCATATTCTTTTGCACCATTTATTTTCTTGATATGTTTCCCAAAATCCAATTTCTTTCTTTTTTAGCCTTGTAGAAAGTACAATTTTGTCTCTTATTATTTTTTTATTTTATTATGCTACACACACACACACACACACACACACACATATATTCAATAAATCGATTTCTAAGATGTAAAATTAAGGTTTTTCATATGCAAAGTTTAACTTTTTTTTATTGCAGATTATTTGATCAATTTTAATATTTTCGACTAATGAACGTGCTATTTCAATTTATATTGTACTTTTTTTAATTAACATTTTTTAAATTTATTTCTTATATTATCAATTATTGTTTTATTGATGGCTTAATTTATAATACAGCATTCGCGAGATCAATTATTTTAGTAGAAGTTTCCTTTGTGTGCTTTTTAGGCAAATTTCGGAGAAGTAAAGAAATTACAAATGAATAGTCATATTTTTTTTATTCTGAAATTTAAAATTATTTATTTCATTACACTCTAAAGAACTCTAATTAATTTTATATGGTATTGAAATCAATTAAGAGTGCAAAAATAATATAAAATATCCATCAATTGAATTTCGAAAATAAGAAAAATATTCCAAAATTTAAATTTAATGCCGCAAATTTTTAAGCTATTTTTAAATGTATTGTAATATTTTTATGAATGTTAAGTGAAAGTGCCGTATTTTTATCAGTCAAATGATAAATTTATGTGAGATCGGAATAAAATTATTTTTAAATAAAAGTCTAATAAATATTTTCTAAATGTATTCATTAATTTAAAAAATAACGAAACACTATTAAACTTAAAAATCAATAGGCATAGCTTATTAAGCAATATTTCTCTACTAACATAAATCAATTATTAGAATTTAATAATGAAATCATTCCTATAAAATGTATTGCAATTTTATAAAATCTTAATCAAATTATTATAATTTCGTCAAGAAATATTAAAAAAATTTACAAATGTATTCCACATTAAAATAAGCCAAAACAATTTCTTTAATTTTTTTAATTTAAATTTTTAGTGTATTGAGAGCAAAGTAATGAAGCATGATTATTATTAAAAAAATTAATTCTATCTCACGACAACACAACCAATACTTAGAATATTATCTTTGTCAGAGAGGAATTCTGGGAATACAGGAGAAATGTCAGAAGACATTTCTATCGACCAATGAAATGCAATAGGACTGTTCTAGCTTCCATTTTTTTTCCAAACATGCTATATTTTGAGCGTACTCTCTCTCTCTCTCTCTCTGTATATATATATATATATATATATATATATATATATATATATGTTTGAATATATCTACAAGAATGTAATTTTAATATAAAACATAACTTGGTCTGTCAGTAGGTTTTCCAAGTATTTCTTATGGTTCAATAATGCAAATAATTTATTTTTCCTGAAAGCCCATCAAAAATCTCTTAAACAAGAAATAAAAAAAAATGTATGAGAAAACTTTTAAGAAATTTTCATTTCATTCTTAAAGCTACAAAGTATTCCTTTGTGTTGAATTTATCAGAACTTTACATTTTTAAGAAAACCATTCAGTTTACCATATTTTACCTTTTTGTTTTGATTAAAACAGCGTAGAAAAGTTTTCGAAAAAGCAATAATGAGCTTGTGAATTTCTTTTTCACAGTTATATTCACCAGTACAAAATCATGTAATTACTTAAAAGGTAAACTAAACCGTAAATAGCATTATGCTTTGCATAATTTATTTTTATTTTTAATGATAGTGTTTTTCTTTTAAACCTTTTTCCATGCAAGCTTGATTCCAATAGTGACCAAAAACCGAAGCTCGTATACAATCTCATTTAAATCACAAATGATATTAGACATGCAAAAAAACGATAAAATCTTGCCAAATTCACTTCAGAAATTTCGGACTACAAAACAGATCAGATACTTCATTATAGGAAGCATTGGTCGATATTCACCAGTGCTTTCTGTTGAAATAAATGTAATTTTCCTATGGCCTGTAGTTTACGACATTTCCGACACACGGTCCATTATCGATTCATCGATATACGATAAAATTACGCCATACGATAAATTCTGAAGCTTCGTATTCTAACTTTTTAATCGAATTAAAAAAAATTCAATAGAGTAAGTTTTTTCATACATTTCTTAGTTTTCTTTCTTTAAAAAAATCTTCAAGATTATCATAAATTACTTCAGTTAATCCGCCGAAGAGAATAATTTTATCGATTTGAAAAGAAATCGAATTTTATGCTGCTAATAAAAATTTTTGGGAATTACGTTCGATTTCAAAAGAAGTAATGTAACGATTTTATTTTGTGGAGGAAATAGTTAGTAAAAGATATCTAGTATAAAATATAGTGTGATAATAAGACAATAACAAGCAATAATTAACAATAAAAAATTGATATTTATATTTAATAACATAATATAGTACACGCATTTTTCCTTTATATTATTTTAAAATTTGAAAACACTGTAATATTATATAGATGGTTTATCAAATAACTATCTTAAACAAAGGAAGACAAATTCTAAACTATTCTCTAAAATAAAATTTCGGAAAAATTCTTTATATTTCAAATGGTATCTTCTTTCACCTAAACTAGCATTATTAAGATAAAATTTCGTGTAATTTATTTTTATTCAAAATGATGATACTGGTATAAAATTTAATGGCGTGGGTTGTTACATATTGTTGTTAATTGAAAACAAGACTACCATTTGCCAGTTTTACCGTTTATCATTGTTTTTAAAACACACAAGGACAAATATGAATGACATAGAATCTTAGAACTTCAGCCATCCTGTTCATCCTCGCCATTTCAATCCTTTTTAATCTCAAAGGAAAAATCAGTTCCATCATCAACAGCAATGCCCTCTTTTTACCAATCAAAAAGCGTTGCAAGCTAAGCGTTTACAGAGTTTTAATGAACTCTTTTTTTTTAATGGTAAATAAGGCAATTATAAAAAGGATTTTTTATTGCTGTTAACAACACATGGCTCATAAACTAAACTTCATATACAAATAAAATATACATTAATCAAAAAGATGTTAATTGATGCATTAATTGTTAGTATATTGAAGCATTAATTGTTGATATACAATTAATATATCAATTTCTGTCTTTGACACTATGAAATCATCAATAGTTCTATAAAAGTTCAATAAGTTGTGAACTCATTTTGCACTGATATAAATAATATAATTATCTAAGTGAAGTCACCATGATTAACTCGGCTATTTTCAAGCGAATGTGGCAAATTTCTCAATAACAAAATTGAACCTGATTGAAGTCCATTGAGAGAAAACAAAGAAAGCAATGCATTAAGCAGTTAAGCAGTTTTAACTCCCTTATCGAAAATCAATAAATGAACTATGAAATTGCTTTATGACTAGATTCAATCTAGATCAATCATTTAAACGTTGCGCCGACTCATTTATTGAAAATAGATTAATGGCTGAAGTCGAGTTGGGTCAAATGTATACATAATCAATATTCAATTTTCTGAATGAAAAAACTGTGTTTTTATCCTATAAGGAATTATTTATGAGAATACGACACTATGTTAATAAGTATATATTGCGATCATCAATTAATTCTATAGTATTACATACAGTAGGGCCTTAAGGTTCCTTGGAACCCTCTTAACTTCGGAATAGCTTTTACTGTATTCATAAAAGTAGTGTTTAGGTATAGTAAAGTAGCCGCATGGAGCTACTGAATTAAACAACCTACGGTGCCACATAATTGTGAACTGTAAATATATTTTATTTAAATTTTTGTTTCAAAATAAATGTCAACGAACTGATTATGCAGTAGAACGTCCTTTATCCGAACGTTTATTATCCGAAGCGTCTAATATCCGAACGTCCGGATACGTTTTCGAACTGTGCAATGCTCAACAGTTGTTTCGCATGAGGAAAATAAGTGATTATTTTCCACAATAAAGGTAAAATTGCGACATTTTGCACCTATTTTGCTTTTTCTTCAAACACGTTTCCCACTTATGATAATTTTCAATATTCATATAGTGGGCGTTTTCATATACTGTATGGATTAAATTCGGTTTTCCGTTATCCGAACAATCGCGTATCTGAACAGTGTCCGGTCCCAATTGATTCGGTTAAACGAAGTTCTACTGTAAATGAAAAATATTACAAACATATATTTTTTTCTGAAAAAATATAAATTAAAATTTTATTCATAATTTGCGTTTGGACCACATTTTGAAGGCTTTTTGTCTGCATGCCGCCCACAGGCCGCACTTTAGACAAGCTAGGCCTAAAAGAAACTTTTTGTAAAAATGCATGTATACTCATACTGACCTTTTGCCTCTGTTTTATCGTATAATGTTTAAACGACATTTTAAAAGCCATAGGAGTGTAATGCACGTAACCAATTACAAAAAAAAAATGTACCAAACAGGAAAGTATTCAGACCATCTTTCAGATGCAACTTCTTTCTATGCATATTCAATCAGTTCCCATAAATAATATAAACGATCAGACAGATACGTGATGTCAAGACAGAGTAAATTCTTTCCCAAAATATCTTCTTACCGAAGGATTTAAATAACGCAAAGTGACTAGGAATAGATCGAAAATAAATAACATATTAAATGTTTAGAAAGATCTTTCTCCTTAAAAACACCAACCCTATTCTGCGTTCGTAGAAAGCATTGTTCTTTTTCAATTTATTGCGATGCAATATGTTTCTGACGCACAACATAAATACTTAAACAAGAATGTTTCGCTCGGTGTATTGATAGAAAAGCCCTGACTAGGATTGAAAAAGTTCTGTTGCATGTAATGACCTACAAAAAGGAGAAAATATTCCATTTCAAAACGGTTGTAGAACCGAAAAGCATTTCTGGAAGTAAATGATGATTTTTAGGGAAGCAACTTTATTAATGCCTAAACAGAATTATTTTAAAAGGAAAATTGGATGCAATCCAAAAGTCTCGCTGAGATTTGCAACATTTTTAAGCAAAGTTGATGCCTTTCTAGAAGACTGTACAGTACATTTGTCCAATGTAATGTCTCAGAGTGTATTGGAAAACTTTTATGTTAAGCTATAGGTACAATTGTATTCATCTATTCAACTTAAATTTAGGATGAAATATAAGTGAGTAAAATAGATTTTTTTGTGTGTGTTCATTTATGCAAAGTTGATGCGCACACTAAAATGAAATATTATTTCATTTTAATGTCCTTTTATGTAGAAAGTTTTAAAACTATCGGAAAGCAATAAGTAAATATACTATGTTTAAATCATTATTATATGTTATAACAGAAGCTTTCTTGAACCCTTTATCTTTAAGTCTGTTTTCACCACCAAGTATGTGAGAACCTAAACTAAGTACAAAACACATTTTCAGACAGAAAAAGGTACAATTTTCATGAAATTTAGTATTATTATAATTCATACATCTTTATACCACACACACAGTTTTTAAAATTTCTAAATATTCTCACTAAATACTTTCCCTCCATTTTAACACGTTAAGAGATAGCTCATATAGTATTATGGTTTTGAAGAAAAAAGGCAGAACACGATTTATATCGAAAAAAAAACAGATAAATTCAGATAAAAATGAGGAGTAGGAACAAATGTGCTGCTCTCTGTAGGATAGAGAAGCCAGAATATAGTACTACTATATTCTTTCCACTTCTCTTACACCTGAAAAATATTCAGAATTCGGGTTCTATCATTTAATATTAAACAAATGCAGTCTCAAAAGGTATAAATTGAATTTTTAGGTTTTAGCTCTTCCTATAAGTTTTGAATTTTAAATTAAAGATAAAAAAAAAGTAACATAAGAAATTAAAAGTTTATTGCGTATATTTAGAACTATTTTTCTTGAATAATTAGTTTAAGTACTTTTTAATGATAGATAAATACTTAATACCAAACCAATTTTTACAAATGCGCTCAAAATGAATTATCCAGTCAAAACTAAAATAAAGAAATTATGTTTATTTTTCAATTTTGCATTTATCGTATTGTTTTATACTTATGCGTTATTATAAACCTAGAATTTACACGACATTGATATTTTTTTTTTACTTTGGACTAATAAGGAGAATTTTATAGTTTCAGTAGAAACAGAATCATCCGATTTTAACAAAACGTGGATGGGATTTTCAAAGACATTTTTTAAAAAAACTCTAAAAAGTAAAATCCAACTTCAAACAAAATACCAAACGAAATTCTTTAAAATTGAAAGAAACTAAAAATTAATGACATTACATCAAAGATGCTTGCGCAGTGAAATAGACTACATCCTGCAAAACAAAGAATTGGAACAAAAGATTTTTCTACCCAACAAGATTTCCCAAAACTAATACAAACATTGAATTATATTTGCAGCTCGAAGTATGTAATCTACAGACTTTTATTGAGAATAAAAGGTGGTCTTTTTTTAAAAGTTTAAAATGAACAATGCCTTCCCTCAATCAATAAAACTTCGAAACCGTGCCAATTTGCCGTTGTAAATCCAGTAGTGATGGTTGGTCTACCGCACCCATCAATGCACGAGAGTTAGAAGGAAGATTAGCCAGTCAAAACAAACACAATTTATTTACAAGTCTCAACAACCTAACAAACCTGATCAGCTCAATATTAGGAAATGCACCTTTAACTAATTATGGGAGCAAGAGAGAAGAAGACAATAGAATTAATATACAATTATATATTTAATAATTAACTTTATGAATATCTTAGTCGCTATATCCCTCACTGCTATCCTTTAGCTTCTAATCTCTGCCTCCCGAAAGTTAATGCATAAATGCCCAACATAATTTACATAGGCCGCGTCTTCGTCTTCGGGATAATGGTTCCAATTGAATAATATTTAAAGAAAGATTTTCCCCAAGAGGATTATTAGGAGGTACGCGGATAGACCCGAAACAATTATTCCAAATTTCGAAAAATTTCAATTTTTGCAATACGAAATACTTAATAAGATTATATAAACTAGATGTAAATTGAATGTACCTGAATTTATTCTAATTCTAATTGCATTTATGCTAATGGGTTGCTATAAAATAGTTGTCATTGTACTAGTATGGCACTTAGAACTCTGGTCAAATAATTAACGGTGCTACGTTACTCGTGATTTTAAAATTGCCTTATTTATCCCGTTATTCGCCAAAAGCAAAATTAACGCACCAATTGGAAAGCAATGTTTTGATCAATAATTTAAAACCATTTTCCATATCGAAGTTAATTATCATGAATCAAATTATCCCCTAATAATGCTCTGCCATTTTCTCCTATAATCGGGACATTCTCGCTGCAGCGGAAGCTGGAGTAATGAATCTCAAGACAGTTAGGGAATACTAACAAATAACCCTTCCGAAAACAACCTTCCATTCGAGAAGCACTTAATGAATACCTGAAACGCAATCACCCAATCATCCAAAGCCTACTTCTTCTAAACGTCAGGTATCACGTGCCAGACCGAATCGTTGCCACGACGACGGGGCAAAGGTCCACTCGAAAATGCGAGAGCTAGTGGCCCGGCCGTTCTAAATAAAGCCATTCGTATGGCCGCCTGTTACAACGATTGGTAAAAGCAGGGAGCAGTAAAGCGGATTATTTTCTCGAGAACTCGGTGCTTTATTTGGAGGGAAGCAATATCCAGAAAGCCATATCGATATAGGATCATCATCGATAGATGGCTCATTGAGCTCATGTTTAATGACAGGAAGTTGGATTCGACAGGTATATGAACTGTTTTCAGAAATGGATGAAAAATATGTTTATTTTATTGAGATCTTCCATGTATTGTGATGAAGGAAGTGCCTTTAAAGTTTGTGTCGTGTAATAATGGAAAAGTATGCATCCGAAGCCATTTTGTTCTTGGAATTCGAAGGAAAATTAACTTCGAATTGGCAATACATGGCACAAAAAATGTGTAATATAGATGTTCGAAATAAATAAGAAGTAAGTTGTGTAGAATTTATACGAGAAATCAAGCGATACATTTGATGCCCGAGTTATGTAGTTATTTCATGAACTGATGAAAATGTTAGTTTTCAATCAGTAATGTTGGTTCAAAAAGTTGGAAAATAATTGTCCAAAAATATTTCAAACGACAACCTAAAATTTAAAAAAATATGTAAGGTGATACAAAAAATTGGGCCAATTTAAACAATTCTTATACAAGTACTTAACTTAGTTAACGATTTATTTACTATTTTCTCAATATTAACTATAAGCATAGACCCGAGGTTTTATAAAATTATTCTGAGAATAATTCATACAATAAAGAAGTTGCATTGCATAATTAAAAGGAACTTGCTAATTATAAAAGAAAAATATTGAAATTGAAATTTTAATCGGAAATAATGGCGCAAAGAGGAAAATTTAATACATAAAAGCAGTTATAACTCAATTTGTATACACAGATCTTAGTTTATTCTTGAACAGAATACCATTTCTTCTTTCGTACAATGAAATCGGAAAATGCTTTATAAGATCTATAGCCATCTATATATTTTCTATTTTTAAAACCTGCCTTATCAAAAAAATAGATGTGTAATTCTACGCATTATAATAATATGTTGTAAAATCATAAAGAAATTCATAATTTTTTTTGATAAATTGAACTTTAAGAAATATTTTCTTTAAACTTTTAAAATTAAAATTGAGTAATTTTTAACAAAGAGCAAATTTTAACAGAATAAATTTAGTTTAAATTTTAAACAAATCTTACTTTAAGTTTTTATAACAAAAAGGTTTTTCGATAAAAAAAATTTACTTTTTGTTAAATTAATTTTTTTATTTTTTGGCTCTCTATTAGCTTATTTTAAATGCTTGTGAAAGGTAACTTTCAAAAAAGGCATCATTATTATCTGATTGCTTATATTTTTAAATTCATGAAATATCTCGAAATTCAATGAAATATGTCTAGGTTTTAAAAAACAAATAAAAATAGAAAATTGAATCAAATTTAACATAAACACCGATCGTAAGTCAATAAACATAAGAAATTACTTGGTTTCTTTTTAAAAGATTTGCTTAAAACCTAATACATCAAAATTGTGTTTAAAATAGTAATTAATAACTTCTATTCTAAATTCAAAGAAAAATTTTTTTTATGAAGATTGGATTAATTTTTATTTAAGGTTTCACAGATTTTCCACTATACGCTGTCTTCATAAATGATTTTTTTCAACAGATTTTTTTTTATTTTCTGTTATTTTTAATAAAAGAGTAAAATTTTATTTAATTTAATTGGAAGAAAAACAACTGAATTTATAGAAGATCAAGAAGTTTAGTCTTCAGTAAATTAATTTCCAATTCAGTGAAGTTTAATCTTAGATCCCAGGTTCTAATTCCAATCATACAAATGTCTCATCTTAAAATGGCTGAATTACATAAATAACATTTTCTATTTTTTTGCTGGATAGATTTTTATATATTTTTTTTTTCAATTTAATTCCCTTTGATCCTTACTAATTACAGAGAAATGCAATAAAGGAGGATAAATATCATCCAAGCAAAATTAGAAAAAGGAACATTTATAATTAACGTGTTTCCAAAAGTACAAAGAAATAATTACTCTTATATTTTTGAAAAAAATTAAAAATGAATATTTGCCTCTTTTTTCTGGCCTGAGAGTGGTTTCTTCTTTCTTGTAATGATTACAAATGTGAATAATGATTATTTATGTTTTGTAAAGAATCATGCATGGATAGGTTTTTTTCAAAATCATTTATATTAAAAAGTAATCATTAACACCTTAAAATTATATTAATAATTTAATTTAAAAAAATCTTGGGTTATAAACTCGGTTGATTTCAAATTCAATATTGGAAGTAATTTCTTTCAATCAGCAAAATTCTCTTCGTGTAAATCTTCTAAAGTAATTACTCCAAAAACAGACCTGAAGTAAAAATATTTTTAATTTCTTTCATTTCATTCGTGTTTCTGGCAGACGATATTTTTTACGTTATCATAAAAGCTGATATGTTTCTATTCCATATAAAATTGAGTTTGTGTGAATTCTGTTCTCATATTTATTGCATCTAGTACCGCGTTTATTTTGCACTGAGGATTTTATTTCTTGTACTTGAATTCTTTTTTTTACACCGAAAAATTTTCTTTTTGATGTTGAAAACAGACAAAGAATTAAAGTTATTGTATAGGCTTCTAGTAAAGCCGTCCAAAGAAACAATCGGAAAAAGAAGTTAAGTGGGTCAACTCAAGTGCAGTTTATATTTCTCCACTTTTTTTAGTAACTGACTCTTATTCAAAGAGTACAATGTTGTAATTTAATTTAGACAATAGTTGAATTTTTATTTTAAGATTCCATTTCATTTTTTACCATTTATTTATTGTTTTGTGTATTTCTCAAAAAGAAAAGCCGGAAAAATAACCGGAATTTATTTTTTGTTGTTTTTCAATTTTATTGAACTTTACATTAGTCCCTTTCCATGTTCGTCACGGTACTTGTCCAAACGCTTTTGCCACGGCTCAAAGCAATTAATTCTTAGCAATTTAGAGTTTTCCGCTGGCTCAAAGCTTGCTTCGATTTTAAATCGTGCCTGTAGCACCAAGAACTATCCCCAGTCTCAATTATTCAAGAAAATTTGGATCGTTCTGCACTTCACGCTCTTCAAGTCACGGAACTATTCTCGCAGTTTTCTCTTTGGTCATCTCTGAGCAAATTTTCTCATTATCCTTGAGCAAGCAAGAGCTAAATTTTATAAACACCTGTCTCATGGGCAAACCTTTGGTTAAAGTTCGCTGAACCGGGCTCCAAAGCACGTGCGATTCCTCAGAATCTTGGTCAATGGTCATTCGACAATCTTCACCCGTTGCACAATTGATTTGTGACAATGTTTTCACCATTTCGTTCTGTTAAAGGACGCTCTGAGCGTGGCATATCTTCAGTTAACATGTTGCCAGATTTGAAACGGGAAAACCACTCGCAGACCTGTGATTTTTTCAAAGCATCATCATTAAAGGCTTTTTGAAGCTTCACAATGATCTCGGTGGCAGTTTTCTCTAACAAAAAGCAAAATTTAACAAACACGCTTTGTTTCCTGTTGTCTGTTATCTCACTAATCTCCAAAGGGTTGAAACAGGAATGCACATAACAGAGCACCGCAAGCAGTTCACTTAACTCAGACTCACGCCAGCGTGCTAACGGTCGTGGGAGACTTTCAACTAACATCATTTAACAACAAGTCATAACTAGAAGCATGCGCACGCAACAGTTTAATTCCGGTTATTTTGGGATCCCCCCCCCCTCGTATTTTCCTAAATTAATTTGACCACAATTGATTTATGCAAGAAGTAAAAAAACAGCTTTCAAGATTTTTTTTTAGTTATTGTGTTCAACATCTAACATTACATGGGAGTTGGAAAAATGATTTTTATATTAATATTTAAATGTAGGATTAAAATATTAATCCCAAAGGTTAATCAAAATCTTTAAAGGAAATTTAATATAAAATCTATTCAGTGATGAAAAATATTGTATTGTTACGAATTTTGTATAAATAGCGTAAATAATCAGTATTTGGAGGTGTAATACCTTTATATTACTCTATGTTATATTAATTTCATGATAAAATTGTAATATTCACAAGCAACGCCGTCCCTTACGTTATAATGAAGATTCAATGGGAACTTGGCGAAATAATGGCGATAGAGTCACGTTGGCATCATTTTTGGTGACTTTGGCAACCAACTTGGCGACTTTGGCGACCATTTTGGTGACTTGGTGATCATATTGACGACCATTTTTTGCGAGTTCAAGACACTTTAGATTCTTCTAGAAATTATTGGAAATTCCACTAATTTCACGATCTATGACGCAAGCTCATCTTTCTGGAAGTTTCGGCTACGGCTATAAATAGATCGATACTTGCCGTAACAGTCAATCTGGTTTTGACTAGCGATTAGTAAATTTGCTTTGATCGTGATTAGCTCGGCTGTGCATGTGAATAAGCTTATACATACGTGTATTTTAGATACTGATAATTGTGTCTAAGCGCTGTTGAAGGTGTGAAATCCTCTGATATTTATTCTGCGAATTTTGCTGTTGAATCCTGTGTTTTGAAGGATCGATTTTCGACAATAAATACTCATCGCTCTTAAAGAATTGCCTTGTTGTTTACGACTGATTTTGCATAAAATCCTCGAACCCCGATCTACCTAATAGTTTAGTACTTGGCAAAAGGGTCTAACTTTAACACTTTCTTCTTGCCACAGATTTAATGTTGTGCAAAAATTGCATACGGAATAAAATAACTGATTAAAGAAATTCAAATTAATGTCAATTCGCTGCGTTATCAAAATATTTTCCCCAAAAGACGGAAATGAAACTAAAAAAACTAATCTGAAGATCTCAAGAATAAATGAAATAGTCTTGGATTTTTTTATTTAAACTTCTGAATAATTTTCGCTTTTTTTCTTTTGTTTCTTAAAATCATTTTAATATATATATTGATAAAAACTGAAATAATATATTTCCTACACAATCATAGATCATTTAGAATTCTACACATGATTTGAAGATCTCAGTCAAAATGCAATTTTGTTTAGAAAATTTTTTTTATATTCTAGAAAATAATTAAAACTCATTTCCCTATTTATTTATCTTGTAAATTTTAAAATGAAAGGACAAGAGGGTACCCTATGAATTTAATAAAATAAATGACTTTTTTTAGTTGGAATTTTATACATAGGTATGTTGCAAAATGAAACAAATTTTTGTCCTCTGCATAAAAAATGTTTTACCTCATTTGATACTTATGTACTTTTTTGAAAGTCAAATATTTGTGTAAGACTTTTGCACTTTCCGAAGTAATTTCAAACGAAGAAGTCACCATGTGAAATTGCTAGAAAAACATGCTAAGAAATTTAGAACAAAATTAAAACCTGATCAAAACTTGTAAAACAAATAAAGAACGAAACACAGCAAATATACTTGCAAAACTTTAGAGTGCCTTGGATACTTATATCGAAGAAGAACTACGACCTAGGAATGCTGGAACTTAACAAATCAAACAACCAAAGAAAAAAATAATATCCCACCCCGTACTTGAATTTAATTTTACTTGCGAAACTTTTTTATCCTTGATGGTTATGCGTGTGGGTGGTAAGTCCTAAAACTCTAATATTTAAGAATGAATTCACTGGAATTTAAACTTATAAAACACATAAAGGTTAAAATAAAAATAATTAATTCAACATTATAAAAAAGTTTAAGATAATTATATGTAAAAATAAAAATAAAAATTGAATTTAATAAACTCTTTAAAAGATAAGTTATTTATAAATATTAAAAAAGAAATGAAATAATGTTTTAAAACATTTGATTTAATTTCGCATATGAAAGTTTAAAATTATTAAATATTTCAATAATTATTTAATTGAATATAAATAAATGGACCAGAAACCATTTTTTTCTGTTTTTTCAATTATTGCTAATAACTCACTCTCTATATATATATTGATAAATATATATATATATATATATATATAATAAAAAATATATACACATTTATCTTGTTCACATTTTCTATCGTTAATGAAATTTTTTCTATTCATCCGATCAAGTTCAAATAAAGTTTTTAAGACTTGTAGTGGATGACACTCGATGTTAATACAGTTGTTTCAAATATCAATTCATTAATTACTGGTTAATTAATTAAACTAAATTAATTACCGGTTTTGGACGCCAACTTAGATTTGTCTCCCTTGTTGTAACAATGTAACTGCTAAAACAATGAAAAAGTTGGCGTCGAAAACCGGTTTTTCAGCCAAACTTGCTAAACCGGATGTGTATTGTTACAACAATGCAGACAAATCATACTGTTTATTAATTCCTACTATCAGTTCACTTCCTATATATATATTATATATATATATATATATACTAGCCGTTACCCACCCGCTTCGCGCTGGGTATTTCATGATGTTATATATATCAACTATTAATATCTAAGTCCTATCATCAAGAGTTCGATTGTATTGAAAAACATATTTATACCTGTAACTGTCACCTCTTGATAAAAAAAAAGGCAGAATTCATCTAATTTGTATTTTCTAAAAATCTCTGAAATTGAAGTATAGAATGATGTTTGCATTTTCGTAACACTACAATGAAGTGGATTCCCGCAATACCAATTTTCGGTAGATCTCTACTCTGTAAAATAAACATCCAAGCCAAATTTAACGGGGGGGGGGGACGAAAGTTTTAATCCCGTTGAAAGTCGTTTTCCAAAATAACCGTTCTTGGTGGATTTCAATTGAACAAAAGACAAATGTGAACCAAATTTCATTATTATAGTCCTTGTATTTCGAAAGAAGAAATTTTTTGTCAGTACGCCCCAGTAACCCCTGCTCCCCCAGAAGTTGATTTCCGTAAAATACATTTTTATCTGATCCCTATTCAACCAAAGAAACATGCTTAACAAATTTCGAGTATGTGGGTCTAACAATTCAAAAACAATTCTAACAATTCAAATTTTTTCTACAACTCTTCTAGACCCCTCGCAACCCTCCTTGAGGGTCGATTTTCGTTTTACTCTTTGTTAGAAGAACTTTATTCCATGAAAAGAACATTCCTACCAATTTTCAAGGAGGTATACCTAATAGTTTAAAAACGGAAATTTTTATCGATTACACCCCTTAATATCACGAAATGAAACTTGGTGGTTGATATTCGCGAAACCCATTTTGTAGCGGTTCTCTGCTCTACAAAAGAAATCTGCTTACCAAATTTCAAGACTGTACGTCTCATAGTTTAAAACTGGGAATAATTGTCTATAACACCCTTGAGCCCCCGCAACGCCACTTGGGGTTCTGTTTTCACAAAACCTATTTTACAGGGGAACTGTACTCTATGAAAGGAATTTGATTATCAAATTTGAAGACTGTGCATCTAATAAATTAAAAATAGAAAAAATTATCTATAATGCCCCTTGAGCCCCTTATCTATAACGCCCTTCACAGCACCACCCTGGGTTCAATTTTCACAAAACGCCTTACATAGTGGATCTTTAATCCATGAAAGGATTCTGATTATCATATTTCAAGATTGTACGTCAAGTAGTTTGAAACTGGAAATAATTATCTATAAGGCCCCTTAAGCCCGTAACGCCACTTGGGGGGTTCATTTTCACGAAACGCATTTTGTAACGTATCTCTATCCTATGAGAGGAATCTGCTTACCAAATTTCAAGACTGTGCATCTAATAGTTAAAAAATCGGAATAACTGTTTATGTCCACCCGCAAAACCCCTTGGGGTCAATTTTCCCAAAAAAACTTTTGTAGCGGATATTTACTTCATTAAAGAAACATGCCTACCTATTTTCAAGAAGGTAGGTCAAGTAGTTTCAAAACGAAAATATTTATCTATTACACCCCTTAATACCCCCGCAACGCCACTTGGAGGGCTATTTTCCCCAAACCCATCTTGTAGCTGATCTCTACTCTATGAAAGGAATCTATTTATCAAATATAAAGACTGTACGTCTAATAGTTTAAAAATGGAAATAATTATCTATAACGCCCCCTAAGCCCCCGTAACGCCACTTGGGGCTCGATTTTCACCAAATTCATTTTGTAGTGGATCTCTACTCTATGAAAGGAATCTGCTTACCCATTTTCAAGATTGTACGTCGAGTAGTTTAAAAATTGAAACAATTATTTATAACGCCCCTTAGCACCCGTAACGCCTTTTGCGGTTCGAATTTCGTAAAATCCGTTCTTAATTGATTTCTACTCCATGAAAGGAACATCCCTACCAAATTTCAAGCCTGTAGGTTGAATAGTTCTGGAGATATCGTGATTAGTCAGTCAGTCTGAGTCGCTTTTCTCCTTTATATATATAGATATATATATATTGTTCAAATTTTCAATCGTTAGTGAAATATTTTCTATTCATCCATTCAAAGTAATAATTGACTTAAATTTTTTTTTTATATTACTTGTTTCATTTGAAATCAATATATGGATATATAACAATAATAAACACATAACACACACAAAAATCCTTCTTTTATGCAATTATAATCCCTTATTTCATTTTCTTTATAAAATATTATGGATTGTATTTACTAGCCGAATGATATGGAAAAAAAGAGCCATAATGCATAAATTTTACTAGTGAAGAAAAATATTTACTGAAATATTCCAAAAGCATCAGCAAATGTTGAAATTGTATTTACTTCAAAAAATGGCAAAACCACTTTAGCTTATAATTGCCATCTTTAAACAAACAAATCAGTATTTACGTAAAAGGTGAAGTGGAATTATTACAAATTCATCCTCTTAAAACACGAAATAAAAATACCGTAACTATTTAATAAAAATCCTACACGTTAGATTTGTCGAAAAATATTCCCAATTAATTCCAAGCAACTGATTAAAGATTAAAAAGAATGACCCTAACTCATTCGGAAAGTAATGCACACAGTTTTGACGTCATTTCCTTCATTTCCTTTTTCGGAAATGCGCGTTAATAAAATATTTCGTTAAATTAAAAGCAATTGTTAATTCACGAAGCAAAACTCTCTTTGATCTGCAACTCCTTAGGCGATTCTGTGTTTTCTATAATTTATTCAGACTCTTTTTAGCTAATCTCCATTTCAAAGTTAATTATCAGACAAAGCCGCCATTTTGTCTTAACAATTTCGGGAATATGAAAACACGTATGCTAGCTGCAAGCGATAGCATGGAAGTGTTAACAGTTTTGTTAGTTAACTAAAAATCAATTATTAGATTTTTGTAGTGAAAGTTTGTAAGATATAAGAGTAAATTTACTTCGAATTCCTCAGAATACTTACAGTTTCCATTAGGCAAAGAATTGTTTGAAGGAAGAAGTTTAAAATTCCAAATGATTTTTTTTTGTTAAACTCACACCACACTATAAACAATTTACTTCACTTCATATCATTAGTTGATTTATATTTATATAATTTAAGAAATTATAAATATTATAAGTTACACTATGAAAAATACCGGGTGAGCCAAAAAATCCCTAAAATTCTCAAAAAAGGAAACAAATATGAGAAAGAAGTGCAATTTGTAAGAAAGGACCCACAAGGAAGTCGGTCTTTCTGTAGCAGCAAAAAAATTTTCAGACAAAAATGTCACCACGGTAGAGGGCGCTGATGACAAGAAACACATTGATCAAGACAACATTACGTTACATTTTTTATTCTTGAAATAACAATTGTTCAACATAACTTCCCAAACATTGTGTGGCACAGTGCTGGTTTAAGCTCATTTCTAGCCCTGGGTGCGGAAGATCTACATGCCCCTTGGCACTGGCGGATCGGACTTTATAACCAGAAAATCTGGTTAAGCCTAGCTTATCCACCCTCTGGGCACCCGCCCGAAGCGTCCAATGGATAAACGGCACAACTAAGGTGACTCAGGAAGTCCGTTGCGTTTGAAGGCAATATGCCGCAATGAACTTCAGAAACCACACGACTGAATCTTTGAGTTCGATAAGTGTTGAAAGGTACATGCGAATTCAAATATCTTCAAAACCAGAAGTGAACCGGAATTGATCAGGAGATCTTAGACACCATGCGACCTTGCACCCTCGCCAAAAATACTCAATAGAAATCGTTTTATTGGATTGGCATAGTATATGTGGCTGTGCACCATCCTGCATAAAGTTTATCACAGTTAACTCGCCTCTTTAATATAACATAGGTACGATGACTCAAAAATGTGAAATAATGCTCAGCAATTGATGTTCATGTTTTCCAGCCAAATGGGAGACACGTCATTTAAAACAGAATAGTTCAACAATGAAAGATCAAGAGAAGCCACACCAGACTTTGTGAGATGCGCTGATTTTGTCATGTATTCATTAGGATTCTATATACGAATGTTACGAGTGTTGACATCTCCCTGTAGTGTGAAGCACGTCCCATTTTTCTGGAAAATGATGAACAACTCTTTTTATCCTACGTCCGTCTTCGACATATTTGCCATTAGTCAACGAGCAGCCCAATAAAATGATGACGAAGCATAAAAAGAATTAAAATTTGCCTCCGTAGAGTTGTCTACAAACAATAGGGCAGTGTTTGAGGTGGTCACCATCCATCTCACCCTGTTTGCACAGAGGGCACCAAGCAGAATACTTTACTCCAATGTGAACAACTACTGAGGGTCACTTTCAATTTCTGACGTACCCCACTCAGTAAATGATACCCTCACAGCTGTGTTTCCCGGTTGTAAATTCTGCAATGACGGCAATTTGCAGGGATAGAGATACAATATTTCGTGGAAGATATGTTCGAACAGTTCAGTGGGCATATGCAACATTTTTTATCACTAGCTCTTTGAATCATAATCATAACAGCAATCATAATCACTCAAACAATACTTCATAACTTATTCCAAGGAAAAGATCATGAATACTCGTAAATTGTTTTCTGAAACAAACTAATCGATGTTATAGAGCAAAATCAAAACCTTCAAAGTGAGTTTTCTTTCCATTTAATTAAACTTCGTTGGGGAATTAAATTTGATTCAACGTTAACATAAAATTCTTCAATACCAACATAAAATGGGCGTACAACATAAAATGTTGCAAGAATACCAACTGAACAGAAGAAATGTATTAACAAGGACTTAAAATATAATTTTGAATTTTGTAGTTAAAAGGTTTCTGAATTCTTAATTCATCAATACATTCCCATAGTACATGTCAAAAGATAGTATTATCAGATAATGTGGTAAGTATATATTAAAAAATAAAAGCACAAACAATAACAAATCAAGCCATTTCAGAAACTATTAGGGTCAATATATTTTACAAGGTATTCTTACAGCTGATTACCTTTTGAATCGATCGTAAAATCAATGTTCTCGTTAAAGGTTTTATTTAGAGGATGGGTTATTTCCAATCTCTATACCTATCAGGATTTATATGGAAGATTTAAACTTTGAAATCTAAGAGCAAAATGATTTCTCAATATAAGACCAATATTGCCCTTATATCTAAAGCTTTTCAAATGATCTAATCATGCAATATTACATCGAAAAATGTTATTCGAGACGAAAATGTTATTTTTTTTTTTTCACGAAAAGGATAATAATACACTGTAAACTTTGTTTGAGCACAAATGATGCTCATTTACTCTATCAAAGTGAGTTTTATTTGTTTTTTCGAATTAAATATTCTTTTGTTAATGGTTACAATAGGGCTTCCCCGCACAACTTGTGAAAATTCCAAATTGTTTTCATGTTTGTGTGTAATTCTTTGATTTGTGTGCATAAAAATATTCTTTCACAGTCATACTTTGTCACTCAAAGCGATTTTTAAGCATTTTACTGCTTGCTTTATTTTTTGAAGGAAGCGCGTGTATAATAAAATTATTTCTTATTTTACAAAAACTTTTTATAACACTATTTTCACTTTTTTAGAGCAATATAAACAGATGGAGATGAAAGTTTGTACATTATAACATTGTTTAAACTTACAATCTTAGTCCTAAGTTAAAAAATGTACTAACGCACTGCTATAGCCGTCTTACTGGGACCCTTACAGGCTTTATATATATATATATATATATATATATTGTATAGTTTTAAGGTATAGTTTTATAACATTTCAAGATATGATTGATTTTATATATAAAACTCCAAAAACTCCTACATATATTTTTTTCACAATTGTTTTAAAATATTGCTCACGAAAAAAAGTTTATTTCACCACTCGAATTTATATCACATGCATAGATAAATAATTACAATGAAATATAATCGAAAAATAACTATGAATTTTTAAAAAATTTTTAAATGCGGCTGCAGATTAGCAATTGTCACTGCAGACATAGTACATTTCCCGGGAGCTGGTATCGACTTTTTAGTGCGACACAATTTAGTTAGATATCAAATGCCTTAATGTATATTTGAAATACAAAATTTAACGCTATTGTTTTCATAACTGTTTTTTTTTCAATAGAGAAGGAACAATTATCATTCCTTTTCAGAAATAATTTAAATGACTGTAGCTGAAATTGAAAAATAATATTTTCAGAAAAACTGTTTGTGATACAACTAAACACCTCTTTTGCGGTGTTAGTGTTTAAGAATAAATACATCTAGATTGTTTTATAATAGTATCTTCAAAATACATATTATATATACACAGTATTATTCATCGTAGTACGTATAAAGAATATAAATGTAAAAAGTTTCTCCCTGATAACTCATTGTATAGCTGCATTGTTTTTATTATAACAATGACTCTATTACAGTCTTGCATTTACTAAAGAGTTGGGATTGTGTTTGCGACGCTTCCTTCCTTTTTTGTCCATCTTACAGTTTTTCTTAACTTGTTGTATTTTTCTCTCAGAATACCCTAGAGAATCTTGACTATTAATGAATAACCAATATACCGGAAATTAGCTGTGTCTCAATTTTGGCTTCCATTAATGGCATGTCATACCTCATTAACCTTGTTTCGTTTGAGTAATACTTAAGGAATAGAAAAAATACAATGAACGGATTTGTTATTTGTGAATAGTGTGTGTGTGTGTCGTGTGTGTGTGTGCGTGTGTGCGTGTGTGTGTGTGTGTGCGTGTGCGTGTGTGTGTGTGTGTGTGTGTGTGTGTGTGTGTGTGTGTGTGTGTGTGTGTGTGTGTGTGTGTGTGTGTGGTGTGTGTGTGTGTGTGTGTGTGTGTGTGTGTGTGAAAAACAACTTGTGTGCCAATTAGTAGTACATTTCTAAAGTTATTAATAAGTATTTAGGAACTTCTTTTAAAAATTAGTTAGAAAACACTTTGACAACCAGAATGGAATTGAGCCCAAATACAACTTAAGGAAGTTTGATATATCGTATATATACACAGCTGGTCTCACCAAGAAGGACCAGAAATGTCACAGCGAAATTTATTTGGCAGATAACATGTTGTACAAAGAACAAACGATTAAAATTAAAGCCTCTTGATGTGTGATGATGACAAAATCAGTAGTTAGTGTAGCCGCTATTTTTTCTATAACCGCTGCCACACGCCTCGACATAGAATCAAAGAAGCTTTGGATGTATTTTTGGAGTAAAGCAGTCCATGCGGCTTCCACATATTGCCAAAGCTGATCTGGTGTAGCAGTGGTTGGTGTATCCCGAAAAGGTCGTGGACCACACGTTTTCGTTTGACGATAGATCGGGAGAACCAGCAGGCCAAGGCAGCAATTCAATCTGATGGGGAAAGATATCTTGAACATTGCGTGTCACGTGTGGTCACGCGTTATCCTGCTGGAATATGGCTCATGGCTAGCGTTGAATGTATGGAAGGACCATTAGCTCCAACACCTCATTCAGAGATGTAACGCTGGCTGTTCAGTGTACCAGTAATGAGCACTAAAGGAGAGCTGCAATAAAATCCAATACCCCACCAAACCATGATACCGGGTGCAAGGCCAGTGTAGTGATGCATAACGCAGTATCTCACCACGGTGTCTCCAAACTCGAATCCGACCATCGTGATGTTGCAGGCAGTAGAGGGATTCGTCAGTAAACACAATGGCATTCTCCATTCCATTATACGTGTCCACCGTTCATCGCACCTTTGGGGATTTTGAATATTACTCCCTACTTTTGTAAGGCTTCAATTGATATTTAATTTAAAATTTATCCCTGATAATTTAATATTTGGAAATTTAAAAAAAAGTTTTAAATGTATTTTATTTGTTATATTATTTGTCGCTGTATTTCCTCCTCATGTTGATTGATTTGGAGATCTTATTGATGGTTGAGGTTTCCAAAACATCTGAACAGAGTAAGGATTGAAAAACCATTAATGACTCAAAAGATACAGATATTCGGAATAATTCATTTTTATTACGCGTTAAAACTAAGTTCGCTATATGCAGACAAGACAATTATGAATAAGAAAAAACGTTTACTTATTTGAAATGAGTTGCAACCTCTGAAACTCGCCAAGTAGAAACCTCTTTTAATGTTTGTGATAGTAATTATAATTCAGACAGTACTAGTGTAGCAATATAGTCCAAATAATAATAAGTCTCCATCTCACTAACTATTCATGTGCTATTTAGTAGCGGAGTTTGTTTTGTGGACTGGAGTTGGTCTAACTCAAACTGCCAATTTGTTTTGATGGAAAATAGCCCGATTTGTGAACATAAATGAAAAACTACCTTTTAAACTACCAAAATAGAATTTTAAGGTAACTAAAACTGAGTTTTGCTCATCTCACCTCATTCAAACCAAATGTCAAAACAGTTGTCAATTAAATATTTATCAACATACATATAAAAACATCGATAACATGATTTTATGGGGGTGAAATTCTATGCCTTGAGACAATGAGTTAAATTTATAGATTCAGTTCATTTTTATTTTATCTTTGATAATGCACAGTTTCATTTCAATTCTTCTAAACGAAGTTTAAATATTCATTTAAAATATTTTCCATTAAGCAAACAACACAGTACATATCTTATCAATTTGGAGAATAATAAAATAAATTGGAAGCTTTAAGATCCGTTCCCATCTCTTTGAAAGGAAAACTACCTCGAATTACGTAACATTAGCAATAACATCAAAAGTGTTTCTTGCTTATTCATTCGCAGTCACAGTTAACATACTTGACATTACGACACTTCATGCTTTTTA
>BMAO01000512.1:0-33215 GCA_019973975.1 Trichonephila clavata
CGTAAATTTGATAGTGCGAGACTCACACAACAAAGTTTTTCACGGAGGAATTAGCGAGACTCTTCTAGAAATTAGAAAGCGATTGTGGCTCATTAAAGGGAGGCAGACTGTGAAAAACATTTTAAAAAATGTGTGTTGTGTAAAAGATTCAACTCGACTTCAGGTGTTTAAGTTACCGCACCGTTACCAGCTGTTCGTGTAGAGCAATCAGCTCCATTTTCTGTTGTGGGAATAGATTTTGGAGGCCATCTCTACACAAAAGACGAGAATAAATACTACATTGTTTTATTTACGTGTGGTGTTACGAGAGCTCTTCATTTAGAACTTGTGAACAATCTTACAGCTGAAACATTTCTCTTGGCGCTTCGACGTTTTATTAGTCATAGTGGACTGTGCTCAAAAATTCTGACTGACAACGCAAAAACTTTTAAGAGAACCGAACTTTTGAACTGAAAAACTTGTGGAAAGTTATCAGTGATTCTGCAGTGAAAGCTTTCTACGCCTCCCACAAATCCGCTGGCAGTTTATCGTTGAGAAAGCTGCTTGGCTTCTACGAAAGACTCATTCGAACAGTAAAGCTTGCTTTACGAAAGACTGTGGGGAAAACAACTTTATCTCGCGATGAGTTGGAGACTCTTTTAATAGAAATTGAAGGAGTGCGCAACTCTCGCTCTCTTACATATATTTTTGCTGATTTAAATGAACCTGAACCTCTTACTCCATCTCATATGATTTTATGACGTAGAGTGAATAGTTTACCACCTGCCAAGCTTAATTTTGATTCTAACTTATCAAACAGGAAAATTTTAATTAAAAGGTTTAATTATCGCGAAAGATTGCTAAATGTGTTTGGACGAAATGGTCAAAAGAATATATTTTCATGTTAAATCTGCTCATTGTGTTAACCTACAGGTGAAATTAAAGAGATTAAAATTGATGATGTTGTACTAATTAATAATGAAAAATTTCCTAGACATTTTTGAAAACTAGTAAAATTGTTGATGTATTTCCTGGCAAGGATGGTAAAATACGTTCTTGTAAATTAAAACTCAAAATTCATTTATTAAAAGACCTGTACAATTTTATATAACCTTCAATTAATGAATGATTTCTTTGTTATGTATTTGCTTTGATTTGAATTTGGTATTTGATTTAAATTTGGTATTTTCTTTGAATTTGGTATTTTCTTTGAATTTGATTTGAATTTAATATTTGATTTAAATTTGGTATTTGCTTTGAATTTAGTATTTGCTTCGAATTTAATATTTCCTTTGAATTTATGTAACTGTTTGAATTTGTATTTTATTTGAATTTAATTACTTGAAATGCATATTTAATGATTTCTTTGTATTTTTGAAATTATTAGCAGATTTAGAATGGACCCCCTGGTCATTCGGGGGAGGGGGAGTTTGTTGAAACTTACCGTAGAGTGTGTTGAAATATTTGTGTAGCGGTGCTGCAATCGCTTGTTTACAAAATGTACACTTTAGTTTAGTCCTGTTTCTCGCTTGCTTGTAAATAAACACTGTTACGTGTTCCTCTCAGTTGTCGTTATTTTGAACCGCCTCTTCTTTCTGACAGGTAAGAGCTTTTATTTATCTATTTGTACGAATTGAAAAAGAACATACGAATCATGATTTTGAAATATTTACGCGAATTTGAACAAAGGGTAAAGATTGTAGAATAAAAATGTATTATGCAGTTATATTTATGATAGAGATATTTAAAACTATCTGGGGATATTTAAACTAACTAAGTAACCTTTCTTTTAATTCATTCTTCAGTAAAATAAAATCATGACTTTGAATCTAAAATAGATTTTATTAAAGTATGTTAAATATATTCATGTAACATTCACACAAACACAAAGTACTTACATTGTTTTTTATTATGCCCAAGTTCAAAGAATATGTTTTGAATTTTCAAAAAATATTAATTTATTTTGACGTCAAATAAGTTCGTAATAACTTCGACATCAATTAAAAATTATAGAAATGCATTAAGTATGCATTGCTTAATTACTTTATAATATGCGTTACTTCTAAACCACAGAACATTTTTATAATTAAATTATTAATTTTATTTTAAACCCAAACATGTAATTGAAAACTCTAAAATTATAAAAGCATATAATTTGGTTATCAATAAATTTATATTCTGTGCCTAAATTGTGAGTATCCATTACTGAATCAGAACAAACCTAAGGGAGAAGATTTTCACACTCTCAATTTTAAGTTCAATACACTGGATGTAAATTCAATTTTACGAAATGGTCCTGCTCTATATTTTGTCATGTTTAATACAAATATACAGTTTGATCTTTGAGAAAGTAAGTAAATGTATTTCCTAACTCGCGGTACATTTTCTAGGTATTATCTTGCTCAACCAGATGAAACTCTAACTGCAATTTGAGTAGCCATTCACTACCAAAATAAATCCGAAAATACTATAGCGAGTGAAAGTCATGAAAGCTAATCCCTGCGGCTTCAATATCATTGCATTGAATTCCTCTCACTTGCAGCCATACTTTAAATTATTTGCAGCAGTCACATGATATGATGCTGTAAAGGCAGAAGGGAATAGTTTCCTCTTATATTTAGATAAAGCAGCATTTCAGAAATGCACAATGATATTTGCTTACGTTCAAGTTCCTATAATGATATCAACAAATTATCTTATATAAAAATGATACATTTTAGTAACATTTTATAGTTTAGCTGGAATGAGCATCATTGTTGAAAACGGTTTTCACGAATGCTATTTTTGAAACGAATATCAAATTTCTTAAATAATTTGGTATTTTTTTATTATTATTGGAAAGAATGTCTCGACTAATTGGTATGGATATCAAATTAAATACAGGTTGATTTTAAAAAACATGGACCGTTTCTAAGGAGTAGTACAGTTCATATAAAATGTATTTTTTATATTGTGTGTAAATGAATATATTGTGCAAATTGTATATTTATTGTATTGTATTTGTATAATGTGTGTAAATAAATGGTCGTGGAATTGAACGGGGAAGCATGATACATGAAAAATTAAGCACGAATGGGATAAGACTGAATTACATACACAACAACAGTTACAAGCATGGTTGTTGTAACGGAATAATTATATCGCAATGTTGGCAGTTGAGAAAAGAAGGTGACGCGCTGCCACGGTCTAATAAACGTACTTTACAAATGTCGAGAAGTTAGACTTACATCTAATGTTGTTTGTTACTTTCAGCACAGATGCCATTACTTTAAGCAAGATGTCATACTTTAAAATGCGTTTTAATTGAAATGTGAGTTTTTTAAAAAAATACTCAAATGGGGACAGTGATTACTCAAAAGGTTTTAAAAATAATCAACTTTGAAAAGTTTTATGTATGTTCTGTATAATAGTAGAAGTATCGCGACCATCAGATTTATCATCACTGTTTTATTATACAAAATTTACAGAGTTCATCATGTTAATATAATTACTGTTTTTTATGCAATTTCGCATAATAACTAAGATAAAGTGCTCAAATTATTGTAAAAATTAAAATTTCTCTTATCCTGAGGTCATTTCAAAAAGGAATAACATAGCAAGACATCCGAATTGAAAAACTGAAAATTTTTTCATAAGCTTCTGGTACAGAATGGGTCATTTTATGTTACTTTTTGTAAATTTTTACCCACATCTTTTCCCATTTTAGAATTAATAATTTAATTTTTCTCATCTTATATGTAGCATATTTTTTTCGAAGTGAACTAAACATATCTAAAAACCACAAAAAATCTCCATAACTCCATTTTTTAAGAAAAAAGTTGTCACAAGTAGTCGGATAACTGTAACGATAGCATCTATATAAACCAATAACAACCTGCTCACCATGTTGATTATTTTGGTATAGTGGTGAAGTTACTCGGTTTTGGATCAACAGGTCTCGTATTCTGTCCTCCGGTAAAGCCCACTTCATAACTTAAATTCAAATAACATGAAAAGACGTTATTCAATTCTTTAATTCTCTCGGCGTATGTTTAAATACATTTTACGTATTCTTGAGTGATTTTCGAATTTTATTATAGGTAGACAATTTTAAGATCTTAGAAGCAAGTATCGCTTATTCTTTTCCATTCACAATTTCCTAATATTCATAAGACAACCAGAAAAAATATATACATTTTGAAATACCGTTTTCCATTAAATGATTTGCAATAGAAAAAATGACGCATGGAACTTTTAAAACATAGAAGCTGAAATAAACGACCTTTGACTTTTTTAGGCTGGTGGTAGAAGCGAAGGATTGTTTTATATTGTTTCGAAAATATAATACCAGATTATTGGAAACACACTGGAAATAAGAACGCGAAGTAAGCACAAAAGACTGTAGAAAAAGAGTCACATGTGCGTACGGAATTCTTTTCATGGTTGGAAGAGGGTATTGTATTAGCAGGAACTAGTTCGAAATATTCAGAGAAATGCAGAAATGTGGAAACTTTATCATAATCATGTGTTCGATACCCTTAAGCGATACATTTTGGGGCGACGATTAAAGAACACGGAGCTATGAAATGCATCTCTGAAATCAATACAATTGTTACATAATAAAAGGTTTTTGTTGGAAAAGATATAAGGGAAATGTCGAAAATATAAATATATTTTCATTAAAAAAAAAGTTTTGTTCAGAATTTTATTACAATATACAAATTCTTAATAATTTGATTTATGTAATTATATAACAATAATGCAATTAAAATCCACTACTAATTTAATACATTTCTATGGAAAATGCATCAAAGCTTGGTTATTTATAAGAAAATGTACTTAATTGTTCCACTTTTATGGCATGTCGAGGTGATGATTTTAGCTCACTCAAAATTACGTGCATCATTACCTTTTACAATGAATCTTATAGAATTCGGATAATTGTAGGTTTCATGTTACTGTTGCAAAATATGTATCTTGCTTTTGACAGAGCCCATCAATAATCAAGTAAGTTTTCTGATAATTTTTTACAAAAAAATATTTCAAGAGCTGTATTTTCTTAATGGGAAATTTGAGCGTTTGCTAAAACTTTATTTATATTCATTTTAGAATTTAGAAGAAATTTCTTTCAATTCTTTTCAATTTGGAATTAAATGCCCTTGAAGGCTGTTGATGATGATTTCCTTAATGCTCCACCTTATGCCATAGTCAATTGAGGAGAAAACATTTATGAAAGTACCTTTTCTGACTTAAATACTATACCACACAGCCTCTGCGGTCACGAAAATTTTATGCCTGGATGAGTGTCCGATGGCATCACGCTTAAAAAAGATTCCTTTCCGTAACAAGCATAAAACCCACTCTTGAAATAGTAAACCTTATGTTTGTGCCATTCCATACAGTTCATGCAATCGGTTTTTTATTTCATAATACACATACATGATGTTGTAAACTTAGTGTACATTAATCTCTTATGCAAAATTATTCCCGTTAAAAGTGATAAGAGTGTACTGTAGCTCACAAATGTCATCTTCGTCTTTGATAATGTTTCGAAATCATAAGGTGTGTCCCCAGACAGTATAACCGTCCTCTAGCCAGATGGTAAGAAATTTTAAAAAAACAATCGATGCTATATTAAAAGAAAATTATATACATTTATATATACAGCGAAACAGCCTTCCAACCCTGCAATCTGGACTATAAATTGTGTGGTTCCAGTTGGATAAGTGACTACAGATTAACGTCGTGCTATTCAGCTGTTTGAGGCTTTTGGCGATGAAACTTTTAATTTTGAACCATGTCCAAATGACGAGCTAGCGCCCTCCTCTCCTAATCAACACTACACCAACGGGAGACAATATGAGCTCTTGACAGATTCAACTTGCATCACTTCCCTACACAGTGGTTCTTCAGAAGTATTAGGCTCGAACTCATGACACACCAACCATGAATTTGTTACTTTGACGACTAGGCTACCATGGCCCCGTGGATGCTGTTGGAACATCCCGGATAACAAAACTCAGGTCTTTGATTAATGTACAACCAAAATCGATAGGTTAAATAATAATATAGGGCATGTTTATTCATTCATTTATCACAAAAGAAATTATGATACAGTTAATGCAATAATCACACAATTGATGAGTAAAAATTTACAAGATTTGTTTCGTTATCTCTGTAACTAATTCATTCTTCAATTTCATTTGAAACAAATAAACTCGTTTTTTTCCTCTTTTCATTTTAATTTCTAAATGCGCATAAAAATATTTTTGATTGATTTATTTATTTTGACTTTAGGCTTCGTTTAAGTTACAGCAAATGTTTTAACAAGTACTCTAAATTTATTCGTAATTACAATTGCAATAATTTTGTGTAACAAAAAAATTAACTACATTCTACAAAACAATTTAAAAAAAAAATTTGTTTCTTCAAAGATTTTGGAGGCATTTGATACAGTTATAGTTACCAGTTTAGTGGGATATTGAGCAACAAAGGTTATTATTCCCGAGGCATTTCTTTAAACTTTCACAGTGCACATTTTGATGTTTCCTTTAACTTCATTTTTATTGCGTTTTGTCAATGAAAGTATTAAAAACGAGAGTTGCTTGCCGGAAATTTCGAGTATGTTTAAACACTCTTTGCCATATATATATATATATATATCTATATATATATATATAGCAGTAAATAATTCAAAAGAAGACTAATAAATCCCAAGCATCCTAAGATCAGACCGGAAGAACCAAGAACATGGAACCATGACAAACCAAAAAGAAATGTAGCTAGAGGGGAAAACTATTATGATTTCTCGAGCTGTCACTGGTTTAGGACAGTGAAACAGGATTAAACAATGTTTGTGAGATCTCAACCTTCTCCTGCAGCAGAAATTGTTTCTACATAATAGCTTCCAGTATAAACTAAGGCAAAAGCCTAAAACCCACGTGGGTGAATATAACAGCAATAGAATAGAAATTGCAATATTAAATTACCATAATATATATATATATATATATTAAAGTAAAAATTATTTAATTCCTTAATTTTTGGCTGCCTATTTTTACCTTATATAATTATTAAGTGAATTTTTCAATCAAATGAAATACTCATTTCAATGTAATATGCCAATGGAAGACGATTGGTGAAATCACAGTGGCTTTACTTTCAATAGTGAATTCCAATTCCTGAGGATATTAAAGATTCCCATGTAGAGTTGTTGACGCATATTAAGTTTGCCCAGAGTTGGATTCCTTAACGTTGGCGTTGTATGAAATTTCATAGAAAATTATCCTAACTAATATTTCTCGTCACTTGTACATGGTTAAAAATTACGTATTTCAATACTGATACCACTGCAATTGTGTTTCTAAGTGCAATTTTAATAAATGATAAATCCAATCTCTATAATTCTCGGTGCATATACTTATAAAAATGTTTAAAAGATTTATTCAAAACCGTAATTTTCTTAAATTCCTCATAAAAAATAATTAAAATAGTAAGGCTAATAAATGGATAGTGAAAAATAAAAATCTCACTTAATTATTTCTCGGCATTCTCATAAACAAAGGCAGTGAAGTGGCTCGCTTATCCGGAGGACGGAACAGAAGGTTGCCTTTTGCTGAGTTCAGCAACGGTCAACAATAAAGTCGCACGCTTATCCGGAAGACAGAACCCGCTACCTACGGATCCGAAACCGAGTAACTTAACCACAATACGAAAACTATCGCTTAAGTACGGAGGTTTTTACTCGTTTATATAGATGATACGGTTTCACACTCCCCCACCATTGAGTCAGTGAAAAGGCGAACGAATGATAAATAGTTGTTATGGTGAGTGTGTTGCGCGAGCAGTTGTTGTCGTAATTGGAGGGGTTGGGGTCAACTAAGTCTGATGAGCATCAATTAAGTCTGATGAGTTTTGGGTTGCCCTTTTTGGGGGTAGATGGCACCACGACAGTTCAGAAAGTTGTCTTTTTCTGAGTTCAGCCAGGGTCACAATAAAAGTGGCGCGCTTATCTGGAGGACAGAACCCGCTACTTTTGGATCCTAAACCGAGAAACTTAACCACCATACCAAAATAATCAATTTCGGACAGAGGTTGTTACTTGCTTATATGCAGTGAGCCACAAAATTGAGTATACACCTTAGAAGCTTAGAGACATTTTGAAATTACAAATTAAATATTGCTTTAAAATGATTGAAATTTTTACCTTATATACTTTAGTTTATGCTTTACCGTACTATACTAATAAAATTGTTACGTTTATTTATCTTTTACGAAAACAAATAAAAGATCTGAGACGAGAGGAAAAACAACACCACAAAAATAAGTATACACCTTTATTAATTTCCTTTTAACGTACAAATTAATATTTTGTTGCATAACCTTTTGCTTGAATTACAGCTTGTAATCTTCTGGGCATAGATTCTACCAGTGTTTTAGTGGTTTCAACAGAAACTTTAGCCCATTCTTCTCTCAGAACCTTCTTGAAAACTTCCTTGCTTGTGATTTGTGCTCATGTACAACTTTCTCTAATTGCGACCACAAATTTTCTATGACGTTTAGGTCTGGAGACTGGGCTGGAGTGTGCAATTGTTTCCTGCAGTGGTACAGCAAGTATAACTGCACAATCTTCGCTGTATATTTGGGGTCGTTGTCCTGCTGGAATATGAAGCCTGACCCAAGCCCCAACGTACTGGCACTTTTTTCCAAGTTATCCTTTAAAATCCCCAAACATAAAAGCAAGCTCTCCAACTCCTCCAGCCGACATACAACCCCAAAGGAGGACAGATCCAACCCCGAACTTGACTGTCTTAATGGTGTTTTTAGGTGCCAGTGCTTTCCCAGCTTCTCTCCACATTTTAAATCGTCCATCGCTTCCGTAAAGATTAAACTTACATTCATCGGAAAATATTACAGTATTCCAGAAAGAAATAGGCTTTAAACGATGTTCTTTGGCGAAAATCGTTCTCTTTTGCTTATTCACATACTTGATGAGTGGCTTTCGTATTGGTGTACGGCCATGAAACCCTTATTGGTGAAGGGTACGTCGAATTGTTTAATCTGAGATCTTTTCCCCGATTGTAGAGGACATCGATAAAGCTAGTTTAGAGGCACTCACCCTCGGATCTTTCTTTACTGAGTGAATGATCTTCCTCATCACTGTAGTACTCAGTATTTCTTTACGTTCTCTTCCAGGAATATTGGCCACAGATCCAGTTTTTTTATACTTCTGTAGAACTTTTTGGACACAACCATGAGTTTCACCAATCAACGAAGCGATTTCTCGAAGAGATTTTCCCTCTTTCGAACATTTTACAAACAATAAACGTTCAGATTCAGTAGTTTCTCTACGAGAACTCATTTTACGATTTTTAATGAGAAAAAATACTATTTAAAATCATTGAAGTGCAATAGCACGTGTTATAAGCAGCCGATACTCCTGAAACTCTTTAAGGAAAATTTGAAACTAAAAAAAGGGGTGGCAAAATTAACAAATATAAGAACTGTATACTCAATTTTGTGCCATGGTTTTCTATCTTTCCTTCGAAGCTCTTAACTTTTTTCGTAATAAATAAGTTAACTATAGAATTGTGTTATTATAGGATGGTAAAGCAGAGGTTAAAGTATCTAGGATAAAAAAAATTATCTATTTTAACTCAATATTTAATCTGGAATTGGAAGAAGTCTAAAAGTTTTAGAGGTGTATACTCAATTTTGTGGCTCACTGTAGATGATACCGCTACAGCAGGAAACAAGCGTAAGTTTCTTGATACGATTCGGGGGAAATGTATTAAAGTCGCACTAAAAAACACGAGGTCTTTTGACGAAATATATCGCAATTTATATCCACGGTAAAGTGACGAGTTTCCACCTGAGCTGGAATGCCGTCTTCTACCTTCTACATTACGACAACGTAAGGACTTTGAGCCCCGACAGATGTAACGTGGATCAGCCAGTTTACGCGGCTGATTTTCAGTAGCACTATGTTTCGAACCCACTGTCAGAGCTAACCATGATGACCACTCGCCTACCGCAGACGCTTGTCACAGCTCAAAGTCCAATTTTGATATGGTGAGGTGGCTGCGGTAGTCCAATGGTCAAGGTAACGGAATCGTGACTGGTGTGTCATGAGTTTACGCCTTACGCTGAAGACCCGCTATGCGGAGAAGGCCGAATCACATGAAATCTGTCGAGGCTCATACGTTCTCCTATTAGTGTGGTGTGGAAGGTAGGAGCGGGGTGCCAGCTTAAGTGTCGTCTTTGTCACTTGATCCTGAATTATAAATATGAAGTCCGTCTTCCAAAATTCATTAAATAGCAGAAAACTGCGATTTTGATATTCCCTCACTCGCTTGCTATGATGGGGAAATGAGATATTCAGTTGGTGTCGTCTTCGTCCTTTCATTCAAATTCTAATTGACGATGGATGTCACTAATAGTTCTCGTGCCGCTTCAGATGGTGACTTAATCTTTTATTCAATTACTTATTTTAAGTCATGCATTTATAATATTTTTTTGTAAATCTATTTAAACTGATTTATAAAGTATATGATGTACCTGAAAATGTTTTAATTCGAGGTGTACTTTGAACGTTTTCAAATAATAAATGAAATGTCTTTTAATTCTGATCATTGGGAGAGAATAATAGGAAATTCGAAAACGGAAATACTAATGTAAAAATCAATTATTCATTGTAAATATCCTTTTCATTACGCTTTAGTACAAATATTAATATGTGAAGCGAATGGAAATTACTTTCTATAATGAACCATATTTTATTTTAGTTATTATATATATCGGCCCTTGATAATGGCTAGAAGTTAAACTTAATTAATTAATTGATTGTCTATTAAAACGAATTTCATAACAACACGAGAGCTATTGAGGATGAATCATATTATTCTGTAACAGCTCTCGTACTGTTCTGTTGTACCGTAGTAGCTCTCTTGACTAAGTTATGAGGATGGCATCTGAACGGAGAGACAGCCCATTCTTCAAACTTGTACACCACGTCACCTTGAGGATTTAAGCTACACTGGAGGGTCTACAGTGACATTAAGATTCAAACCCACGACTCAACAGAAGCCACACCGGATACAACTCTGCAACCATGATCACTTGGCTATCGCGGTCATAAGTCAAACTAAACAATTATGACTTGTTTATTCCTTTCCTTTGATTTCATCTGGCAACAGCTATTAGGTATAAAACATTATCTTCAGGTACTTTTTTGATTCGGTTAGTATTTGCATTCTTCGTGAACTGTTACTGAACAGAGAAAAGATGTCAGCCAAAGGATTGGAATACACGTTTGCTGTCAATTTAATTAACTTTGTCATGGAACATCGAAAAATGGGTTGGAAGTTTCATAAGTATTTCTTGAAAAATATTCAGTCAACTTCTCTTTCTCCAACTATCCAGAACTTTGTTTTGGAATATCTGGAGGATGAGGAAACGAACATTTATTTTCTGTACATGATGGTGACTAAAGCTTCGAAAGTCGATTGTGATATGTTTTATTACGTCGTAGAACATCTAAGGAGCTGTATCTTTAGTTCTGTTAACACAATTACGGAAGTGATAAGGTACTGTACTTTAATATCACAGTGTTCGCTCCTGGCGCACCAAGGCGGTGCCCATCTGGCTCCTTTTGTCGCTTTGAAAGAAGTTTCGGAAGCAATGAAAACTTTTATTTCTGAGAAGGAAGAAACGTCCAGTACATTTTGGGCTTCACTGGATTCGGAAGTTTCAAAACTCGTGCCAGAGTCTTGTTCAAGCTCAACCCTCATTGACAGCCCTATGAAAGAAGCAAAATTCCTTCAAGATCGAACTTCTGATCTAGATGAAACACATCAAGAACAAAGAGGACATTCACCACCTGGGCATGTATTAGAAATTCATTTGAAGGACTGTGAAGAAAATATAGAAGACGAGAGAAAAAATTTAATTTTGATGCGACTGCAAGCAAATATTACTTTTCGAAATGAAGAGCAAAGGTTGTTGACTCAAAGAAAGGCGATTAAAGAGAAGCAACTGCAACAAGTATTTTATCTTCAAAAATGTGAACAGCATGAGGACTTGGGGAATCTATTGGAGAAAACAGATTTGCCTCTAGAGTGCGAAAAAGAAAAGAATCAGAGTCAGCAAGGGTTTATAACTCATACAGATCAGATACAGGAAATACAGATACCAGGTAGTGAGCCGCTTCTAAAATTAGAGGTAGTAAAAGATTTATTAGATGAGCCAACACTTAAAATACAAAGTCATCCGCAAAATACAAACCAGCTGCAAGACCCAGTCAAGGTAGAAAGCTATGTACAGCAGCGCCAGACTCGTGAAGGACAGGCCGTGCAGCAAAGAATGACTCGGGAAGGAAAGTCGGCGCAGCAAGACTCTCATCGGGAAGGAAAGTCGGCGCAGCAAGACCCGCCTCGGGAAAGAAAGTCGGCGCAGCAAGACCCGCATCGGAAAGGAAAGTCGGCGCAGTATGACCCGCCTCAGGAAGGAAAGTCGGCGCAGCAAGGACCGCCTCGGGAAGGAAAGACGGCACAGCAAGGCCCGGCTCAAAAAGGAAAGGCGGTGCAGCAAGACCCGCCTCGGGAAGAAAAGTCGGCGATGCAGGACCAACATCGAGGAGAAAAGTCGGCGCAGCAGGACCCGCATCGGGAAGGAAAGGCGGCGCAGCAAGGCCCGGCTGAGGAAGGAAAGGCGGCGCAGCAAGGCCCGGCTGAGGAAGGAAAGGCGGCGCAGCAAGGCCCGGCTGAGGAAGGAAAGGCGGCGCAGCATGGCCCGGCTGAGGAAGGAAAGGCTGCCCAGCAAGGCCTGGCTCGGGAAAGAAAGTCGGCGCTGCAGGACCCGCATCGGGAAGGAAAGATCACGCAGCAAGGCCTGCCTCGGGAAGGAAAGATCACGCAGCAAGGCCCGCCTCGGGAAGGAAAGTTCACGCAGCAAGGCCCACCTCAGGAAGTAAAGATCACGCAACAAGGTCCGCCTCGGGAAGGAAAGGCGGCGCAGCAAGACCCACCTCGGGAAGAAAAGTCGCCGCAGCAGGACCAGCATCGGGAAAGAAGGTCGGCGCCGCATGGCCCGCCTCGGGAAGGAAAGATCGCACAGCAAGGCCCGCCTCGGGAAGGTAAGATCGCTATGCAATGCCCGCCTCAGGAAGGAAAGATCGCGCAGCAAGGACCACCTCGGAAGAAGATCGCGCAGCAAACCACCTCGGGAAGGAAAGGCGGCACAGCAAGGCCCGGCTCAGGAAGGAAAGTCGGCGCTGCAGGACCCACATCGGGAAGAAAAGTCGGCGCAGCAGGACCCGCATCAGGAAGTAAAGTCGGCGCAGCAAGGCCCGGCTGAGGAAGGAAAGGCGGCTCAGCAAAGCCTGGTTCGGGAAAGAAAGTCGGCGCAGAAAGATCCGCATCTGGAAGGAAAGTCGGCGCAGCAAGGCCCGCCTCGGGAAGGAAAGATCGCGCAGCAAGGACCACCTCGGGAAGGAAAGGCGGCACAGCAAGGCCCGGCTCAGGAAGAAAAGTCGGCGCAGCAGGACCCGCATCGGGAAGAAAAGTCGGCGCAGCAAGGCCCGGCTGAGGAAGGAAAGGCGGCGCAGCAAGGCCCGGCTCGGGAAAGAAAGGCGGCGCAGAAAGATCCGCATCGGGAAGGAAAGTTGGCGCAGCATGGCCCACCTCGGGAAAGAAAGGCCATGCAGCAAGACCGGCTTTGGGAAGGAATGGCAGCGCAGCAAGGCCCGGCTCTGGAAAGAAAGGCGGGGCAGAAAGACCCGCATCGGGAAGAAAAGTCGGCGCAGCAAGGCCCGCCCCATGAAAGAAAGGCGGCGGCGCAAGGCCCTCCCCATGAAAGAAAGGCGGCGGCGCAAGGCCCTCCCCATGAAAGAAAGGCGGCGCAAGGCCCTCCCATGAAAGAAAGGCGGCGGCGCAAGGCCCGCCCCATGAACGAAAGGCGGCGGCGCAAGGCCCTCCCCATGAAAGAAAGGCGGCGGCGCAAGGCCCTCCCCATGAAAGAAAGGCGGCGGCGCAAGGCCCTCCCCATGAAAGAAAGGCGGCGGCGCAAGGCCCTCCCCATGAAAGAAAGGCGGCGGCGCAAGGCCCTCCCCATGAAAGAAAGGCGGCGCCGCAAGGCCCTCCCCATGAAAGAAAGGCGGCGCCGCAAGGCCCTCCCCATGAAAGAAAGGCGGCGCAGCAAGACCCGCATCGGGAAAGAAAGGCGGCGCAGCAAGACCCGCATCGGGAAGGAAAGGCGGCGCAGCAAGACCGGCCTCGGAAGAAAGGCCGCGCAGCAAGGCCCGCCTCGGGAAGGAAAGGTGGCGCAGCAAGGCCCTCCCATGAAAGAAAGGCGGCGCAGCAAGACCCGCATCGGGAAAGAAAGGCGGCGCAGCAAGACCCGCATCGGGAAAGAAAGGCGGCGCAGCAAGACCCGCATCGGGAAGGAAAGGCGGGGCAGCAAGACCGGCCTCGGGAAGGAAAGGCCGCGCAGCAAGGCCCGCCTCGGGAAGGAAAGGTGGCGCAGCAAGGCCCTCCCCATGAAAGAAAGGCGGCGCAGCAAGACCCGCATCGGGAAAGAAAGGCGGCGCAGCAAGACCCGCATCGGGAAAGAAAGGCGGCGCAGCAAGACCCGCATCGGGAAAGAAAGGCGGCGCAACAAGTCCCTCATCGGGAAGGAAAGGCGGGGCAGCAAGACCGGCCTCGGGAAGGAAAGGCCGCGCAGCAGGACCATACTCGGGTAGGAAAGGCGTTGCAGCAGGATCTAGAAAATATTTAGAATATTTTGAAAGAGGAAGGAAAGGGGGGGGGGAAGCAGTTCGTGAGGACCAAAGAGGAAACATTATCTGTTAAGATTCGACTTCTATTTAGGTTATTTGAATCACACACAAAACACTTTTTATTTTTTTGCAAGAGTAAAAAGAAGGCAGCAGTAAAAATTATAACATTTTCTGTGCTTGAAGTTGCATGTTTAGTTTTAGTTTTGTATAATCCTTTAGAAGATTGATACTGACATGAAATATTTTAGTTGAAGTAACTTTAATATTTTGTCTTTTAAGAGTAGAAAATTCACTTGTCTTCGAAATTTTTTCCTAAATTTAAATTTTGAATAATTATTATTAACATGAAACCCCCTGTGGAAATACTTGGTTATTTGTAGCTTTATTGTAATTAATAAAGTGTTTGCTTCAATTCACCTGTGGTTTTACAATTTTTTATGTGCAAAAATGCTTCACGATTCATTTAAACTTTTAAATAAATGTTTGATCTCTACAAGTATAAGAATGGATTTAAGGTGTGATTAGATGTAAGGAGAATTGAAGGTTAGGTGTAAGGAGTTGAAATGAAATTTTTTTCTGTAAAAGAATTTATAGAGTTGAGTATATTATAGTATCAAAATATTTTACCTAATAAATATCTAAAAAAACTATATATAATCGCTTTTATTTCTCCACTGCACTAACAGAAGTCGTAAAGTATATTAATTAGAAATAAGTTTCTAAGTTTTCACTCGGAAGATTTAAATGTAAAATAAGGGTACCTGCATCGAATAAGGTCTAAAACAACTTTGTCATCGAGAAATGTTTGTTGACATATCGCTGTACATGGATTCAAATTATGCACTCCCGGCTAAAAAACAGACTGACCATCATTTACATTTTATGCCCGGTGTAAAAAGTAGAGTTAAAATAATTATTCTATTATTTTATGCTCGGTAAATCTTTCAGATATTTTTTAAAGCTCTCGCTTTTGAAAAATGCAAATTTAAGGAGAAATCTGGAGCTGATTTAAGTGTCCAGAAGCTACGTTGGTCTTCAAAAGCCTTCGTGTCCGCAGTGGCCAAATGATTCGTTGTCGCGAATATGTGTGGCTTTGTCAAGTCGCGGGTTCTTACAGCCTTACACTGAAGTTTAACCGTATATAAGTGTTGATACACGTTAACACTAGAACACCTATCTGTATCGTTAGGACACCCGAGCCTGCTTACCTTGTTCCCCCTTTCAGCATTTTTGCATGGGAATTTGAAATTTTTTCCAGACTTTTAATCCTTCCATGATTATACAGAAGGTTTTTTGGCCTTAGGTTAATTAGAAATTTTATAAATATAATAACCTAGAATGTCTGCGGGTGTCTTTTCGACTCCAATGTAATTTATTATTAGAAATGCCTTTCGTTCAACAAAACATATTTCTCTAAGTAGACGCAGTTAATAAAAGCAACTATATATATATATATATACCTAAAGTAATATCTCATTTAATTGATCTTGAATGCAATTTAACTGGGTTCAAAGTGGAAATGGATCGATTACACTAAAACTGTTGCGTCTAAGTGTTTCGTTACATAGCATTTGCTTATCTTCTACAAAAAATTTCATTCGATTTTTGAACCTTGTACAGATTATACAATGGATCGTAGAAAAGGTCTAATTGCTAATTTTTGGCGAAAACTTTCTGTGAATGAATCGGAAAGTTTTGAGATGTTTTGTTCTAATTTAGATTTTGATGAAGATATAAGGTTGCGTTGCAGTGACTGAAGAATCTGAAATGCAGATGTAATTGATAATACTCCAAGAAATCCTGATATGTTACTAGAGACAGCACAGAATGGATACTGTACAATGGTAATGGTCCTGGCAGATTTGAGACTTGAAATGCGACAAAGCAGTGATCAAACAAGTTCACCAATCATAATGTCAATGAATTTGTTATGAATTTACTCCTTTTAATTCACAGCAGCTTATTAGAGCATATAAGAAAATGCACTGAAGTTGATGCGCGCATACACACGTCGTAATATCACGTGGGCTGCAACTATAGATTAGTTGTGCTTTTCTAGCGATATTGTATGATCGTGATGCTAGAAACCTTGAACTATAATGCCTGTGGTTTGATTTATAATGGCTAAACTGTTTTGTGAAGAAATAATGCGTCGAAACAGTTACTGAGAATTTCTTTTTTTTTTTAAGATTTGGTTTTAATTCCGCAAAAACTGAGAGCCTAAAAAAGACAAGTTTGCCATGATTTCGTATGTTTGGGAGAATTTTTTTGAAAATTGTATAAAGAGCTAAAAGAATGATGAAAGCATAACGATCGACAAACAGTTATTTCCAAGCAAAATTTCTATTGGGTAACTATCGGAGATGTTTATTTCAAGAAAAGACTATGTACAAAACTGGGCTAATGGATTACGTTCAACTTATGTGAGAGCAAGAAATTTTAAAAATCAGGTATGTACTGTGAATTTAAAGAAATAACATATTCGTTAAAACGCAAAAAGTAGGAAATTAAAGAGTGTAATGGAAATGCAACTAACAAATATATCTTGCATGAAAATGGTGTGAGGAAAATGTGCAGAAACAATTTAATATCACTACATCCATTGTAAATGAGGTCTGTACAACACATAATGCATAAAATCGATAAATAATGATTAAAGAACTTTTATTGTCACAAATTACGATTAAGTTTCTTTTACTAATATTTATGAATATTACTGATCATTTCATTTTAAAAGATGAAGTAATTTTTATTACAGATGTATAGTGTTATGAAATATGTGGGATATAATTACATGAAATAATATTAAGTCTGAACCCCTTTAAGGCCGGCGAAAGTAGAAAGAAGTGTTTCCCCAGGCCCCGTCCTTTGGGACAATACACGCACGCTTGGGATCAGGCGGATTTCCCTGATAAGACTAATTTTATTAAAAATTCGTATAAAATCTTTAAAGCAATCAAATACGCTACAATTTATCATTGATAATATATGAATATACAGTACAATAATTTCGCTGTATTTAACAAATTAAATAGCGAATTTTAAAGAAAATTTCATTTAATTAAAAACAAGTACACTTTTCGCCATGATTAACGAGAAAATTAATGTCATTGGGGTAAAAGCATGGGATGATCTATGTAAATTGTTATAATTTCTTACTAGTTCTATTCCGAAATGCTGAGTTTGTGTAAAATAGTAGTACAAAGCACCCCACGCTTTTACCCCAATGACAATTTTCTCGTTAATCATTTTATTCTTATTTTAAAAATTATTTTTTTACTTTTTTGTTCGATTCACTATAAAAGCGTGTTTTTTAGTTTTTTCAAACTATAATTTATTTTTCATTTTTTTTTTGTTCGATCTACATTAAAAGCGTGTTTTCTTAGTTTTTCAAACTATCATTTACTCATTGTCGAGTTTATTCTTGATTTGGTATTAAGTAGTTGCTGGAATTAGCCTTGCTCTTCAATGGATATTGATTAATGGGACTGAAGGGTATTTATTCTCTCCGTTTACGGGGCCTCGGATCAGTCCCGTATCATTATATTTCAAAAATTCCGTCTCTGTAGATGCAGGTCAAATCAAAGTGTTTTAAGAAGAAATATTAAGAGTCAATCGTATTATCACCCTTTAAACGTAATACTATAATAATTCGTATCATCACTTCTAAACATATTGCTTTGTAAAAATAAAAAAATATATATTTAACAGTTAGAACATAATTTTTTTCCCATGCATCATACTTTTTTTTTCATTTTCAGAAAAACTAAACAATTGTTTATATTACGGTAAGAAATAGCAGGCGCACCCAACCTACCCTTGCTCATATAAAGAACACTTTTTGTTGGCTTTATTTATAAACCACGAGTGTATATTCGTTTTAGGCTTTGCACATTAATCTTTTAATCACTAAATCTGGAATTAGTCCCCAAATCTGGAAATGGTATATTGAATTAGTCGCCAAATCTAAAAATGGTATATGCAATAAGTTGCCAAATCTGGAAGTGGTATATGGAATTGGTCGTCATATCAGGATATCATTATTCCTGATGCCCCAACAAGGAAACTGGGACAAAATTATGAAATTAATGTATTGCCATCGGTCCTTGACAAGTGTGCAAAATTTCGAATTAATCTGATCTTTTAAAGTGGGTAAAAATGGAGTTCAAAGATTCCGTTACATAAAAGTAAAACTTATAAAAGCTTGTTAATAAAAAAATTCCCTTCAAACAAATTGTGATTTAAACATTGTTAATAGCTGTTGGTCTGGTTAGTGCTGTAGTTAGATACTCTTATGCTTGTTTCAGTATTTATTCTGCTATTAACTCCTGCAAATATTGATTGTTTATTTGCATTATACTTAAAAGCAACGCGAGGGTCATTGGTGACACATTTCGTAATTTTGAGCCTCTATCTAGTGACAGAGACGACACTTGAGGAGAAACCCAGTTCGATGATTTTTGTCATGGAACATTTACCCAAATCAGTGATTTTTAAGTGGTCATTGCATTTAATAATATATATATATATATATATAGTGGTATTGCATTTAACAGGAACTTAGAAAAGTCCACTCATAACTAATACACATGATTATTGTTAACATAACAGTTTCAGCAATCATTTTCAAATATAACTCGTGGTCGCGGTAACCTAATGCTCAAGGTAATGGACTCGTGGCTGGTGTGTCATGAGTTTGAGCCTATTACCGCTGAAGATCCACCGTGTAGGGAAGTGATGCACGTTAAATCAATCGATACTCAAACGTCTTCTCGTTGCTGAGATGTAGAAATTATGATAGGGGTAGTTGTTCAGGTGTTGTCCTCGTCACTTGACCATGGCTCAAAATTAAGAGGTCCGTCACCAAAGCCGTCGAGTAGCTGAATAGTGCGACGTTAATATTCACTCGCTCATTCTTTCCAATACATCTTTGTTCTGATCAATCGCTATTTTCTCTCCAGAATTCTTTTGTTTTTTATGCAGCGTCACTTAGAGTCAATTTCCATGGAAGAACCTAATCTCACCACTTTCACACTACGCCCCATCATGAGTACTTCGTACATGCACATATTTTATTTATATGATCCCATTCACACGGGGGTACTTCTGTGGCACCCATGAATTTATTTGTAGGATACACTTTAACTTCTTATAGCGGTGGTTTCGAGGCTTGAACCCTCGTTCCAGCCAATTTGAAACTTTGATGTCTAACAGCGTTTCATTGCTTGCAAAATGAAATATAGACTTATCCGCTATGATATTAAATATACTACTACTAGTCAGTCAGGAAGCCCTAAATTGCCTTTCTGTAGGTATTAGAGGTAGAGGATGTAATCTTTTTTTTTTACGGTGGTGAACAGTTTGGAGTCAGACTGCCAATTACATCTCAGTTTCTTTGCAATAGAACCAAATTGCTGAGTATTTAATTAACAAAAGATAAAGAGCCGTGTGTGAAAAATATAGTGGCTGCTTCCAGCTACAATATTAAACTTGATGAAAATTTGATATCCAAGATTCAGAAGATAGTGGAGGTAATTAAATCTTAAATTTCAATCACTTCCCCTATATATGTGTTCTTTTAGTATTATATTATTGGCTTTGTACGTTTGTATTGTGTGATTGTATGCATGTATTGTGAATTTAAATTATTATTTATTTAATTTGTGTAATATAATTATGTGTATCGTAATTTTACCGCTGCTAGTTTGATATCACGGGGCAGGCGCCAAGTTGTTGTTTATGTTTGTCCAGGATGGGCGATAACATTACAATATGGTTCCCTTGATATTTTTATCGCCTGGCGATGTTGTTGCCATGGAGATAACGTATGTTAGAAATAATTTTTATTGGTTCTGTTCCCGCGGTAATCCTATTAATTTCAGCCGATTTTAATTCGATTTCTTTTACAATTTAACCATTTTCATTCAAACTATATTTCAGTCTTCTGTTTTATTTAATGCTATTTTCGAACAAGGATATTTCTAATATCATTAGTGAGAACTTGGATATTTTTTTTTAAAAGAATGAGTGTTGTATTTTTAATTATTGCTGTAAATCGTTTATTTTCAATTCATTTTATTTTTTAAAAATGTTTTTTTTTTTAAAACTTTTCTTGTTTGATGAAATTTGTTGAAAAAATTTGCAGTTTTTTTGGAACATAGCAAGTTTTCAGTACTTTTTAATTGCTATTCATTATCAATTTTAATATATATTATGCAATTATTTTATTAATATAATATAAAAATACAATTACTTTATTATATGTAATAAGCATATAATATTCATTATTTGTAATAATTGTTACTTTATAAATTACATATGTGTTATTTATTTATAAATATTATGTTATTTATTTCTAAATATGTTATTTATTTCTAAGTATTATGTTAGTTACTTTTTATTGTAATGTTATTTATTAAAAATTATTATTTTGTTATTTATTTATTATGTTAAATGAGTATTCTCATATACAGTGGACCCCAAAAGTGTTCGTACACTTGCAATTTCCTATAAAATTTAATATATTGGAATTGGAATTTTTTATAATATCTGCAATTTGTTCTTAATTGAATGCATAATCAATTTTTTTTAAATAGTATAACTATTATTTTTAAAAATTAATAATCAAAAAGCTATTGAAAAATTCCGCCACAAAAGTCTTCGTACACTTAACAAAAATTTCAACATAGCTTTGAATATTGAATTTCTTTATTAATTTAGTACTTAGTAGGATATCTTTTAGTGTCCACAATAACTTTTAAACGTCTTGGTATAGATTTAATCAGTTTCTTTGTAATTTCTGCATCGATTTGCCTCCATGCTTCTGTTATTATTGTTTTTACTTCCCATTATGTGCTTATATGTCATTTTTTTTAGAATCGAATTCTCATTAAATAAGTTGTACTGGGGTAAATAAACTGATTGAGGAGGTGTTTTCAGAATTTTGGGGCAGTTATAGAGACACCAGCGGCGTACATTGAGAGCAGTGTGCTTGGCGCCATTATTCTGTTAAAAAAGAAGTCTTCAATATCCAAATTTTGGGTGGGTAATTTAAAATTTCTTTTAAAAATATTTAAATAGAGCTCATGATTCACAATACCATCAAAAAGTACCAAATTATCTAATTTTTAAGCCGATTTACAACCCCACGCAAGAAAATCTCCACCTCCATGCTTCAGCATGGAGGTCGTCGAGTAGTTCTTGTTCCATATAAGTTCATGGGAATAAATTCCACATTTTTTCATTTACAAACTATTATATGCCCATCCGAACTAAAAATGTTGAATTTTCTGTCATTCCAATTAATTTGCTGTCAATTTTGAATTTTCTGAAACTTAATCCCAAGAATCCAGTTGGATGAATGAACCATGGAGTTGGAAGTGCTCTTGTGTGAGGGTGTAAATCGGCCCCAAAATTAGGTAATTTAGTATTTTTTTATTGTATTGTGAATCATGAGCTCTATTTAAATATTTTAAGGAGAAATTTTAAATCACCCGCCCAAAATTTGGATATTGGAAACGACTTCATTTTTTAACAAGGTAATGACGTCCAGCTCACTGCTCACAATGTACGCCACTAGTGTCTCTATAACTGCTCCTCCAAAATTCTTAAAACACCTCCTCAATCAGTTTATTTAGCCCAGTGCAACATATTTAATGAGAATTTGATTTAAAAAAGAAAGAAAACATGACATGTAAGCTCATAATGGGAAGCAAATCAATAATCATAGAAGCATGGAGAAAAATCGATGCAGAAATTATAAAAACAAATTAAATCTACACCAAAACGTTTAAAAGTTATTGTGGACACTAAAAATATCCTACTAAGTACTAAATTAAGAAAGAAATACAATATTTATATAAAGCTATGTCGAGATTTTTAGTTAAGTGTACGAAGACTTTTGTGGCGTAATTTTTCAGTAGCTTTTTGATTATTAATTTTTAAAAATAATAGTTATAATACTTTAAAAAAATTGATTATGCCATTCAATTAAGAACGAATTGCAGATATTATAAAACTATTACAAATCCAATATATTAAATTTTATAGGAAATTGCAAGTGTACGAACACTTTTGGGGTCCACTGTATGTACGATTCTTATATTACAATACAATAATTCTTTTTTATAAAAACTATTAAATTATTTTATGATTATTATTATATAAAATAAGAAATAATACTTTATGAATAGTTAATAATCATTACTATTTAATATTATATGAATATTATACATAATATTTTCTATAAAATTGTATTATAAGATTATTGTATACTGCATAATATTACTATTAGTAAATATGATTTTTTATATATTGATATTCATTATTTATTGATCTTGGTTAGTCTCAATTTATTCCTAAATTCTTCATTTGAAATCGATTTTAATGTATATCAAAACAGTTCTTTAAAATTATTTTCCTGACGAGTTTTACCGCTAGGCCGCCGTCTTGTATTTCATTCCAACGACATGCACTGCTTAGCGTGATTCTTTATCGCGCCAAACTGCGTTTGTCACCGTGTCCCGTGGTATCAAACTAGTTCCGGCTCCTCTGGGTAATCTATATCTATCTCTTCATCCATCTGGTATTTAAAAACAAAAGAACTGTTCTTTTTTATACTCATTGTCTCTGGGATAGCCTAGTGGTTTTGGTCACAAACTCATGACCAGTGTGCTATCAGTTCAAGCCTTGATGCCATTGAAGACCTATTTTGTAGACTGGCTGATGAAAGTTATCTGTCGAGGTTCAATGTCCTGGCTTGGTGTAGTAGTTAGCTGAGGGGATGACAGCCTAGGTGTATACCTCATCACTTGAACGAGGTTCAAAATAACTGCCAGACACCAATGGCCCTTATGTTGATTCAATGTTTGATCTTCTCAAACAACAATTTATATACTCATTGTTTTCATGTGACATTATTCAAAATAACTTGGTTGACTGTGGTTGCTGAATGGGGGGTGGGTCAAAGCTACTAGCATCCCCTTTGTTGAGTTTTTTGAGTTTAAGTCCAAGTGCCACTAAAGTTCGCCATGCACAGGAAACAGATACACATTATATCTGTCAAGTCTAAATACTCACTTACACGTAGTATAGGTAACGGACTGGTGGCTATCGTGCTATGAGTTCGAGCCTAGTGCCGCTGAAGATACGCCTTGTAAGGGGAAGGCGATGCACGGTTAAATCTGTCGATGCTCAAACGTTCTCCCGTTGCTTTAGTGTGAAAATTAAGAGAGAGGGTGCCACAGCTCAGGTGTGACTCTTCACTTGACAATGGTTCAAAGTTTTAGGAGGTCCGTCGCTATAACTTCCTTCGAGTAGCTGAATAGTGTGCGACTTTACTACTTTCTCACTAGAAGTGGTATGGATGTTCAGAGAATAAATTTTCTAATTGTTATTGTTCTATGTATCAAATTTTAGAAATGTGTCGCCAGTTAACACAACTTTTGTATTTCTTGACTTTACGATATTGATAAAGCAACACCATGGACTAATTAAATTTTTAGAACGCTTTGCATAAGTCTCTCAGCTATTAGATGGGGAAAATGCGCTATTTACTAACAAAAATAAAGTATAATATAAGCCGTGTATATTTAACAAAAACTTCCCCTAATTTGTGGGATTCTACGGAAGTTTCAAACTGGAGGAATTAATATTTCACCACCTCTTTTTTTCCCTTATTATCTGAAACGATACGGTCTACTAAAACTTCAATGTAACACATCCTATACGAAACTAGCCGTATAAGAGTATTTTTAGTTTTTTCTTGTGTCTTATTTGCTCCTACTGTTTTCATTATTGGATTATTATTCAGATTATGGTTTCTCTTATCACAGTTTACCGTAACTGTGGTAGCCTAGAGATATGGTCCCGAGTTCGTAGACGGAGTGTCGTGGACTCTAGTTTAGGTGTCACTGTAGATCCGCCCTACAAAGGGGGACGATGCACGTTAAATCTATTGAGTCTCTTTGTCTTCCATTGGTGTGGTAGTTAGGAGAAAAGGAGCTGCTAGCTCAAATGTCGTCTTCCTCACTTTCTGAGAATCAAAACTACTATCTCCGTCGCTAATACCCCTCGTGTTACTTTATATAGGACTCTAATATGGAATCTTTTAGAACAACAAACTTTGCATTCTCTTGATGGTTGCTAACTCTTATCAGTTAGAGGCATCTGCCTAATAAAAGGATTTTCAATTAAATGGTTGGGATTATTCTCCAAACTTGACCGGCCTCTTTTTGCAGTCGTTTCTAATATGGAATACTTTTCCATAAGTTCATCTACTATAGATAAACGGAATATCAAATAAGATTTGATGTTCCGTTGTCCTTCTTGTTTTTTGTAAATAAGGTACAGTTCCAAAAAGTTTGGTTTAACAAATGAAAAATATTTTCTTCTTACCTCGTTTTCGAGCAATAGAGTAATCTCCAATATATTTGTCTACAATGTCTACTGCTTCCATATTTTTATTATAGTCATTGACAAAAAAGTGCTAAAAGTACTTAAAGTAGAATCCGATTCAATCCCTGGCTCTAAATCCATCATGTACAGAAGATTAAAAAAATATTTGTTTATCAGAGAGCGTAACCCACACGTTTACATGAAAAGCGTAACTAAGTACTTGATAAGATTACAAAAATTTTCTAATGTATATATGTTAGATTATACTGACATCTATTTTTAAAAAATAATAAATAATTATAGCTAATCACATTACAAATAATCTGGTACTGCCATCTGGTGTACATATTAAGAAATAAAAAAAATCCGGGCTTAAGAAATATATTGTTTCAAGCTTCTTTTTTGGCGAGTTACTTTTCAACACTCCAACCCGGAAATATCACGGGCTCGAGGAATAGAGAAAAGTTTCACCCCGTTAATTTGATGGGAACGAGAAGCAAGAGATTAAAGAAAAATTTATTTTATTTAAATAAAAAAATTTCAGTTTTCTTATATTGGGATTGATTCGGTGTGTATATATATATATAATAATTTTTCAATTCATAACATTTCTAATTATTCCCACATGACCCTATGCTAATTCCTTTAGTGCTTATTTATTGATTGAGTGAGTGAGTGTTGAAATTTATGACAAATGAGCCAATTTTAGCTAATCTGACAAACTAAATAATGTTAAATATTTTATTGTGCCTCAGAAGTTATTAGTTACATATGTCCCATATTATTGTGAATTGCACTAGTGAATACTGTTAGCTTAATTAGTTATATTCTTTGCTTAGTTATATTGTATTATGACACAAAGCATATATTACTTAGCTGAATTATAACCAATTAATGACGATAACACTTGCCTAATCGCTTCAATCCCTTATTTCGTTCACAGTAACAAACAAACCAAATTTGGTTCTAAGCAGACTATCCTCATTTCCATCCTCAGTGATTGCATCAGGTGCAAAAGAATCACTCACTTTAACAAAAATAACAATTAACTATCTCACGAAGCCTGTGTACGTGAACCAAATGAGACAGAAAGTTACCCGAGTGAGTTTTAAATTTTTTAAGAAGACGGTCAGAAAAATTTGTTATTTTCCCTCTTGTTAGTGCTTTTGATATTATTTTGATCAAAGCTAAGCCAGTTTCATCAATTTACATATTTCTTAATTACTGGTGTATATTTTTAAGACTCCTTGATGTATAGCATTAAAGTTTTTAAAAAATTATTACCCGTGAATTTATGGTGGTATATTTTTAAGCTAAATTGCTTTCTTTTTTTCTTTTTCGGGTCAATTGTTCCAAATTCAGGAGTGCGTAAAGAATTTATATTCCCTCTTTCCTCTAACCGCCAGGTCGTCCGCGCACTGACATGTTCAAATTACGCGACCGTCGCCAAAGCCTCGTTGCTTCAGTCGCTTATATTCCTCACTCTCTAACCGGCTAATGTGTGGAGGAACTAAATGATCAGAAACTATACTTCATTGTGTATTGTCACAATATTCAACACAGACACAATAATACTCTAAATAAGATAACTTTGATCACCTAGATTACTGAGGTGAGACAAGATAGCATGGAGATAATATATATGCTCATTCAAATATATTTTTACTATAACTTATACAACGCTTGTTTTAAGAAGCGCACTCATAATTTAACTCTCTAAATTTTATTTGAAATAAGAGTACATTACCTGAACTCTTGCAATCCATTACTTTTAGACGTGGCCTTAAACATTTCTCCACTAACTGACTTAAGAACTTCAAGATTCCAACTTCACGCGTCGTACACTGTTTACGTATACGTATTACTGTCGATTTGCTTACTTCCCATCTATTCACTTCACATCCAAGCTATCCACACTTCACTAACACTCAAAACTCGCAAGTACAGAATATACATATATATATACTTAATTTGCATAATCAAGGTTTCCTGTCCTCGGAGAATGTTGGTTGAAAGAATGCTGGCCCTAAAGGAATCCCCAAGGTGTTAGTGGAAGGACACATATAGATCCGTCACAAGTGTTAAAAATGAATACATCTTTTCTTCAAGTGGAGAAACATTAATTAGCGTTTCGTTTATCGAGCTATCACTATTATATTATTGTTTGCATTATACTTCTGTTTTGTTATTTTTATGCTCATATTACTTTCTATTCATATATATATATATATATATATATATATATATAATATTATGTTCCTTTGTTTTGTTTTAGTTTAAAATACGTACTTCTGCAAAATAATGTTTTTGTAGAAAAGTCAAATTGCAATTTGATGAAAATTATTTTAGAGATTAAGAAATATGTCCTCATTAAATATACTTCAAGATTTTGTTTTGCACTAGGTGTGGCGTTTATTTTAAAAATGCGATGCCTCCTCACTGAATTGTTGAGCTTTATGTTTAAAAGTCTTACCCGAAAAAGGGATATTCCTTAAAATAAAATGTATTTCATGGTCTGTGAAAACTTAGAGAATTAGTGATATCACCCTTAAAATAATTTGAATTTGAATAATTTTAAACGTAAATTTATAAACGCCTTAAATTTTCCTCGTGATTTTGTTTTACATACAACAGCAGATCAAAACATACTTTTAAAATGAAAAAAATGTGCAATAGATAAATTTAACTACACTGTTAAATGAATTCAAAATTTGAATAAATTAAAATTTTCTATGGAAAAGGCTATACACACATTTCTTCTTTATTCCTCTCAACATCAAATCACATAACACGTAATTAATAGCATTCACACTAAGTTTTTAAATCTTACTGAACTGTCATATAGTACTGCAGGGCCTAAAGTGTTAGCTCTTGTTATTTTTATAGCCTAGAATTTTGGAGGAAAAAACTTAGTTGGCACCCAAACAAAATTGTATGCAAATAGTTTTATCTGCCAACAACACTCGTTCATAAATTTTCTGCTGACAGTTTTGTAGAAAAGTTTCAGAGAGTTCAATATTTAAATTGCTTTATGAATGAGACCCGATTGTGATATTATTGTAAATAATGTTAAAATAACTTATTATTTGGGGAAATTTCAAATGAAAGTTGTGTATTGAAAAAGTTTTTATTTGTAAAATAAAATATTTTAAAAATATATGAATCAATAAATCTTTGCTTTTATGTAATATATGGCTAGCTTAAAGTTTTAAGAAGCAAAAATATCGCTCTCAATTATTATCAAACTTATCAAGTATAAGTTTTTCTATAAAAGGGTGTATAATTTAGTAGAAGAGGGGAAAAAAGTAAATAAAATTAAATATAAAAGTGGCAATATTTTTTTCTTGAAAGGATACATTTAAGATATCCAACTTGGTTCGGAGGTCAATTTTTCAAAAAATGATTTTCATAGTAAATTTATTGTTTTAAAGAACATAAATAGGCTTAAAAAGTCATAATTATTAAATAAATAACATGTATCAACCTTTGTTTTTGAAAAAAAAATTTATGAAATTTTAGCAAATTTTTAAAGTAAAAAAAAAAAAAAAACGCCATAAAAAATAAAATTAAGTTACGCATCATGCAATTTTAATTTCATTGATATACTTCTTGATTCCTCTGAAGTGTCACAAACCACAGAAAAAAAATATTTTAAAATAATTTATATTTTATTAGCATTTAAATTTGATGTTAACGATTTTTATCAAAATTGCAGCATTTTCTAAGTTTAAAATGGCTGTAAAATATGATTAAATGTAGGTGTCTTAAAAAACCTTCGGTTTGCTACACTCTGTAGGGCCCATAACATATGTTACAAATTTCATTGAATTTGATTGGATTGTTTTGGAGATATCCCGTTTTTCGGGCAAAAATTATCGTAAAAATTTAATTCTTCAAAAAACGCATTAAGGAAATATTTTTATAAGTTAGATAATGGTAATTGGTATATGCAATATCCCTCCTTTTCGTCTACTTTGTGGCCCAGCTAAAAGTGTAGAAGGAATCGAATGATTATTCGACATCATAATTTCCAATTATTTTATTTAGCCCTTTAATCGACTCAAACACAATTCAATGCAACACAATAAATAGGATGTTCCAATCAGTCGGCAGAAGGAGGGGACGAGAGTCGCATTTTGGAAGAATGCATCTAATAAACCACCTAATACTTATAAATCTTCTACCTCAATATTACTTTACACGTTAGATATATAACTATTGGCCGCTTAACCTCTTTAATTCTTTAAATATCATGCATAATATGAAAGTGACAATACCTGAACTGTAGGCAGTGTTCTAATCAATTAAATTTAATTTATCAATATCAACTTCCTATCTTTAATCTCTCACACTTCTAACCTTTTGCGGTATTCTTCATCTTGTATCTCTCTTGTCACCTAACTTTCTACTATCTATCATTCTTCACTTTCTAAACTACTAATCTTTTTAACTTGCGAACTTGAACTATATATAATAAACTTAATTTGCATATCACTCCTTCTTAGGAGAAGACTGGCGACTTTTGATAGCCTCAAAGAATACACAAGAGGATTAGTATAAGGACGAGTATAGGTCAGTCACAGAGACATCTTAAGAAACTCTCTAGTTTTAAGTGTTAGTCTTTCTTCCTCTATAATTAGATTTCTTTTTCCCCTTATAGTCCAAACATCAAACACCTAAAAAACAATTTTTCAAGCTGGTCTGATACCCTAAATTTATTTCATTCCAATTGTCCTTGAAATTTAATATTCAAATGATAATACTTATTATTTACATAATGTGTGTAACAAATAATATCAAATAACTTCGTGAATATATATTTTTAAGAATATATTCAGTTTCTTTTTAAATATACATTTTCCCCGGTATCTCTTGCCGTATGTGATGACCGGTTTTCCGTATAAAAAAATTCAATTTTTCGTGACTAAAATGTTTTAAAAATTTTAAAAGAAAGAGACTTTTTATGCTTTAGTGTGCACTCTAGAAAGAAAAGAAGAAAATTATTACATGCTTAACAATACGTTGGTCAAAAATGTATTTTAGAAATGTTTTTCATGTAGTTTCCACCAAAGCGTTTCAGTTGCTCTTCAAAGAAATCTCTAGGCAGTACTTTGTTATTTGTGAGGGCGTGTGTCTTATTACTCTTTTTGAAGAAATAAGAAAAACTTTAGAGAAACAATTTTCTCCAGGAAGGTAGGCAATTTCATAGAAAATCTGAAACATTTGCCCAAGAATGAGATAAGATTAAAAAAAAGCATTTCCATTTCAGAAGTTCAAAGCTCGTGTAACAAAGATTTATAAGAACGATCATTGAGCAAAATATTTCTCTGTATATTTACCTTGGTAATTACTCCTCTGCCTGTTAAAATTACTTCTCATTTAATTCCGCAAAAAAAATAAAATATCACTTTACTTTATGAACTAAGTAACCTGTAACTATCTGACAAAATTGTGGTAAATTGTTTTTATTTCGTTCTTAATATGTAGAGCAAAACAGGATATATCTAATATTTTATTTAGTTAAAGAGTATTGTAATCCAGCACTCATAAGAAATTATAATCCCCTTGTATATAATAACTGAAAATAAATTTTAATACGTTTAAAAAAATCCTATTCTGTAAAATTAAGTAAAAAATGCCAAGAAACTATTATCAGCTTGTTAAAACGCAAGATTTGTGAAAAATTTAAATTTCAAAATACTCGAATTCTTACATTATTCTTAGATGAAATCACAAAATACTTTTTTTTTCAAATTTACACTTTGCCTGACTTCAAATATCATTCAGAATTTTTTACAACCATTGGTCTAAATCACCTTTGACTTTATATTTTTAACATTAAATGTTTCTCTAGTTCTTGTTAACAAAAAATAGCAGCCATTCGGCTTAAAAATTACAATTCGTTCTTGTACCTTCTGTGCTGTAAATTTGACATTATTCTTATTCTTAAGTCTCAAATTAGTCTTGTCACTCCAAACTAAAAACCTAAACGTAATAAGATTTATATTGTCCTGGCATATTAAGGGCATTTTACTAAACTGAACGTTCCACAAGAAAACCTCTTAAATATAATTTTATAGCGAATGCAAGAAAAATTCTACTTTATACCGTCTTTACCCAACCAAGTGGAAAGTTTACCTAAATTTCCTTTCGTTGAGTTACTTAGAAAATCAAATTTTATTAATGAAAGCACAAGCCATTACTTTAATTTTCCTGTCCAGTGTTTTAAATAAATGTATAGTCAAAACGACCTTTATTTCAAAGGATAAATGTAATTATAAATGTAATGTAAAATAAGAAGTAAATCAGAATTTCTGTGATTCAAGACAGAACTAGTTCGCAACTATTATACATATACTTTAAATCTCAATTATTTTAAAATTGTTGCAGATTTTTTTAGATATAAAAAAAAAGTTTATTTGTATTGTTGTTTTATGAAGCATTTTTTTTATTTATATGTAGTGTGAATATTTTTTACTTCAAATGTGAAAAAGTAACCATTGGTTGCGAAAATATTTTAGCAACTAATTTGACTCTAAGATAACTTTCGCGGTTTTTATTTCTAGTTACTGTATTACGTCTGGTAATCGTAATAATACGTTTCTTAAGAATGACATGAATTTTTTGTCTTAAAAATCCTTATTAGATTGAAAATCATCTTTACAAGGGAATTCATTATAGCTAAGCTCTTTATAAACAACGTACTGCCCTGAAACGATTGAGCAGATTGCCAGCAAATTTGGTATACACTCAAGAGCCAAAAACACATGACCACCTTTCAGTAACGAGTTGATTGAAATTGGAGAGCAACACAGTTTCATCCCACCTTGGCATGGGTGACACAAGTCGTTGGTAGATGGCGGAGACAGATTGTACCCTATGTTTAAGCAACGCTCACGCAAATCCGAGATATTGCGAATTGGTGGTCTTTGAACTCTGAGCTGCCACGGCAGCTCATCCCAACTTGACATCCCAAATGTGTTCTATCGGATTGAGATCCGGTGAGTTAGGTGGCCAGGACATTAACTGGAATTCAGCATCATGTTCCTGGAACCACTCCAAACACAATTTTAGCCTTGTGACACGCGACGTTGTCCTGTTGGAACATTCCATTTCCAGCTGGAAAAACCGAGACCATGTAAGGTGCAACTGGTCCGCAATGATGTTCAGATACCCAGCAGTATTCATGGTCTGCTCTACCACAACCACGGGTCCCAGAGATGCCCAAGAGAACGTCTCCCAAAGCATAATACCACCACCACTGGCCTATGTACGACCTACTGTACATGGAGGGAGCAACTGTTCACCTGGAAGACGCGTATCCTGACACGGCCCATCGGAGTGGTGAATGATGAACCGTGATTCATCTGACCAGACAACTTTGTTCCACTGATCCATGGAACACTCGCGATGTTCCCGGGCCCAGCGCAGGAGCAGTTAGCGATAACGCTTGGTCAGCAAAGACACACGAGTGGACGTTTGGCGTAGCCCCATATCCAACAGTGTCCGCTGAACGGTGTCCATCGATACTATTCTACTTGACCCTACATTGTATTGGGCTGTCAGCTGAGCCGCTATCTGGCTCGGTATTCTATAGAATAACGATTACTGGATCGTTAAATTATGAAATACGGCACTCGAGAGTTCTTTGAACCCGTTCTAACTGCTTCAGGAAGGATTTTTCCAATTAGGAACTAAAGATGGCCGAATAAAACAATTGCACTCTAGATATTTATTCTGTACATATCAGAGAAATAATTCCATTGAAGAAGTTCCAAATATTGACACAATCTTTAGATCTGTTGCAACAGCTCAAAGTTGCGTTACTGAACATAGATTTAAAAATGCTCGCGTAAAAAAAATGTGTAATGCTAAAATTGGGCCTGTTTCAAAATAAAGCATACCAATCCAAACTATCATCACAACAATCCTTGTTTTGATAAATAAATAAAAAGTGAAATAAAAGTATCTCATAAATTTAAATTACTATGCTCTTACATTTTTGTTTAAAAAAGTTTACGTGCAATGTTTTTGTGAAGCAACAGTTTTTGTTTCAGCATGTATTTTTGTTTATAATATTTAAATATAA